>JAXIVJ010003949.1:0-88221 GCA_036785665.1 Chirona hameri | reverse complement strand
CCATCACTATCGAATTATGTGTGTAAAATAACTCATAAAACATGTATTGCATGACTTTCAGACATTTGCTGTGTATAGTGACCTCTTGTGACTTGACCTTGACCTTTGCCAACAATCTCATTTTAGTGCATGCAGTATGTGTATTATACCTTTGGGAGGACTTTGGGTGATCATGGTTGCAATCAAAGTTTTTGGATGGAAAGTATGGTTCATAAACTCAAATGCCTCATGTTGACCCGACCTTGTCCTGATATGTGACGTCAATTCGAAAATTTCGAGTATGCTTTATATGCGTCTCACTGAGAGCTTTCGAATGCCACGTTGCTCGTCTCGCTGCGATCATTGGTTCCGGAGATAACGAGGGGCAATATTCCCCCCCCCCCCCCCGGGTCAATGGTGTTCTGCTGAGACCCCGGTCAAGCGCGGGTTAAGCAAGTGTACCCCTTCGTAGATTTTGGGTCTGAAATTTAAGATTATTACAAATATGTGTGTATTTTGTAAATATGTGTGTGTGTGTGTGTGTGTGTGTGTGTGTGTGTGTGTGTGTGTGTGTGTGTGTGTGTGTGTGTGTGTGTGTGTGTGTGTGTGTGTGTGTGTGTGTGTGTGTGTGTGTGTGTGTGTGTGTGTGTGTGTGTGTGTGTGTGTGTGTGTGTGTGTGTGTGTGTGTGTGTGTGTGTGTGTGTGTGTGTGTGTGTGTGTGTGTGTGTGTGTGTGTGTGTGTGTGTGTGTGTGTGTGTGTGTGTGTGTGTGTGTGTGTGTGTGTGTGTGTGTGTGTGTGTGTGTGTGTGTGTGTGTGTGTGTGTGTGTGTGTGTGTGTGTGTGTGTGTGTGTGTGTGTGTGTGTGTGTGTGTGTGTGTGTGTGTGTGTGTGTGTGTGTGTGTGTGTGTGTGTGTGTGTGTGTGTGTGTGTGTGTGTGTGTGTGTGTGTGTGTGTGTGTGTGTGTGTGTGTGTGTGTGTGTGTGTGTGTGTGTATTTTGTATGAAACAAGACTCCCTTGGTATGACGTCACACACTATGAAACAGAAGTTTCATGAGACAATTTACGGACCTTCGTAGAATCTGCTGTTTCGCGTGCGCGCGTCCCTAACATTGGACTTTTCATGCTATTGGTGATGTAGACAATACTGACACACCACATGGCCAATAGCATGAAAAGTCCACGGTTAGGATGTGTCCAGGGTTACCTTTGTTTACCCTACCTGATAATATCATTAAATTGGCTTTCAGAAACATATATGATTCCTGGCATGTCCATGAACCCAAATATCATTCCTGTGAATTATAAGACTGCCATTTGTACTATGAGTCTCAGTTTTAAATCAAATATCTTCAAATACAAAATATATCAGTTCAAGGTTTAAAATAATTGTTAATCAGCGGTAATGTGAATGTGATATGTTACATAGATGTTTTTTAAGAGGATTTGAGAGCCATAGCCAGGCCAGACTGCAAAGTATGGCATTTTCGACGAGATCTCCGGTGCGGTCCTGCCATGGCTGGAGATTTGGTATGGAGCGGTGCGGACTGGTAGCAGTACACTGTACAGTACTTATCAGTACCAGCTGTGCTGCGGGCAGCAGTCGGCACTGCATTGCACGATAATAAAACAATGACCACAAATCGCCACGTTGTGTGGGTTTTGTGGGAAAACTGGGTAATAGACAGCATATCTGGTGGTGGGAGGAATAAGGTTGCTGGTTACTTGATAATGTATTTAGCGAGACCTTCCAGCTGCTATTTGTATTTGCTCTAAATGTGACTATGCATTGCTGGAGTAGCAAGGCAGAGAACATGATTCAAGAAACTAGATGAGAGTAAAAAAAAAACTAGTCTCCAAGGTATCGAAACAACGTATACAGACTTAACACTCTTCATTGTTACAACAGTTGACCTCTAGGACACGATGATTGAAAGCAAAGTGTAGACCAGTTGACGCCTAGTGAAGCGGAATGTGTGACATGACGGCGTCAGCCGTTCTGACTGCAGGTAAAGCGCGTGCGTTCGGCGTTCACAGCGCACGCTGTTGAGCAGGTAGTGAGACTGCATTCGGCACCTCCTGTCAGCCGTTGGCGACTGAGCCACTGAGACGCCACTGAGACGGCCTCTCTGTCTTGTTGCAGGCGTCGCGTAGTGGCAGCGTGCGGCTGTGAGCCGCTCTGCGTGGCGTTAGTCGCGCGCGCGCGCCGCCATGGGTAAGGTGCGTCCGGCGGCCACCGGCTCCGACGGCGATGGCGACGGCGACGATCCGGACCGGCGGCACCGCGAAGCCGGTCACCGCGCCTCCAAGGAGCAGCGCAAAAAGTGGCGCGAAGCCAAGCTGCTCAAGCACGTGGAGAAGCACCGCCAGCTGAAGGAGCGCGCGGCAGCGGCGACGGCAGACGGACAGATGGCCCCGGTGCCGCTCCCGGCGGCGGCGGCGGCGGGCGGTCAGACGGCCCCGCTGCCGTTCCCGGCGGCGGCGGGCGCCGGCCGCGGCGTGTCCCGCACCCTGGCGCTGGCCGTGCCGGGGTCGATCCTGGAGAACGCGCAGACCCGCGAGCTGCGAGCCTACCTCGCCGGCCAGGTGGCGCGCGCCGCCGCCGTCTTCTGCGTCGACGAGGTGGTGGTGTTCAACGACCAGGGCGCGGCGGCGCTGCGGCCGGGCGCCGAGGGCTCGGCACTGCGCCCGCCCGACTGCTGCGAGCAGTTGGTCCGTCTGCTCCAGTACATGGAGTGTCCGCAGTACCTGCGCAAGCTGCTGTTCACAATGCACGACGACCTGCGCTTCGCCGGCCTGCTGAACCCGCTCGACTGCCCGCACCACCTGCGCCGCACCGAGGAGAGCGCGTTCCGCGAGGGCGTCGTGGCCGCGCTGCCGCCCGTCAAGGGTCGCTTCTCTCTCGTCAATATCGGCCTGGCGCGTGAGGTGCGCGCCGATCGCCTCCTGGAGCCTGGCGTGCGTGTTACGCTCCGGCTGGACCCGGACGGCCGGAGCGGCCTCGTCGTCCCGCCACGAACGCCCCGGATCGAGACGGGCGCGTACTGGGGGTATGCGGTGCGCACGGCGCTCTCACTGGCGGACGTGTTCGCACAGAGTCCGCACCCGGACGGGTACGACCTCCTGCTCGGCACGTCAGACAAGGGCCGGCCGCTGGAGGAGTTGGCGCTGCCGACCGCGCGCCATGCGCTTGTCGTGTTCGGCGGCGTGCAGGGTCTTGAGGCGGCGCTGGAAAATGATGAGAAGTTGTCGCTGGATGATCCCGCCGACCTGTTTGACCTATACATCAACTCGTGCCCCGGACAGGGCTCGCGCACCATCCGGACAGAGGAGGCGGTCCTGATCACGCTGGCAGCGCTGCACCCGCGACTGTCTGCGGCAGACCGGGAGGGGGCTAACGGGACAGACCAGGCGGCGGCGAGCCGTGGGGCAGGGGACGGCGCGACCGATTCGGGAGGGGAGTAGTGGGTGGCACTGTGTTGTGCGTGCTGGGTTCCTTGCGGGTGCGGGGGAGGGTGAAAATTCTAAATGCTATCTAAATGCGGTACCGATCTAAATGCGGTAGGATGGTCGGGGTGCTGGTTTATTGTTGACGAACCCTGTGTCGTGGGGTGGTCAGGACCGGTGTTTTGATGCGGTCTGGCCGCTCGTTCTGCATCACACAGTCCGAATGTGTGGTCTTCATATTATGACGTCAGTCGTATCATGTAACTGCTGTTAACTTCGCATCGGTCTCGTAAGCCTTTTGCTGGTACTGCCCGGTTTTGGGTGGAGTTGTTTATGATCGAATGTTTGCTGTTGTCGCAAATATATGTCATTCACATTTCCCACATGCTTGTATGTTTAGCTAGTAACACATTTTCCTAGTTCTCGACCGATTTAACTTCCACAATTTTCCGAACAATCATGAGATAGTTGCAACGGGCAGCCTATATTTGCTCTGCATCGACATGGAGACCACGTTAATGCTACTCGTTAGCTAGCTAGCTCGTTAGCTAGCTAGCTCGTTAGCTCGTTAGCTAGCTCATCATTGTCTCGTCTTGACAACCCTGTTGGGTTCGATACGATCAAATCGTTTTCTCGGTGGGGATTTCAACTGGCATTGAAACTACTGGAGAGCGTTTCTCTGCTGTTATATTTTTTGTGTATTTTAGTGTCTTGTTACCATTAAGGCTGAGACATTTATAATGCAACTAGTTGACAGGACGATCGTTATCACATGTTATGACTCGACAGAAGGAAGAACGGAACAATTTCGTCAAGTCTGTTTTAGGCGATTTCAGTTTTCATATTTGTCTTACATTAGATGGCCTTCAGATGTGAAAGGAATTAAAGTAGTTTAATTTTCCCAGCTACGAAATATTATTAAACTGTGAGACTAAGTAGCGTTGTACGTTGACGTTAGTAGTAGTGTGGTGGTGGTGGTGGTGTTGTTGAATTATCGGCCGTCTTCCTCAGTCTTCCTCAGTGGATCGTTCTTGTCGACCTCTGACCTTGTTTGACCTTTGTGATGCCGCCCAATTTCGACTGGCCTCGTGTGACCTCTCTCCGTCTGACCTCTCGGTCTGTGTCTGACCTCTTTGTCTGTGTCTGACCTCTCCGTCTGTGTCTGACCTCTCCGTCTGTGTCTGACCTATCCGTCTGTGTCTGACCTCTCCGTCTGTGTCTGACCTCTCCGTCTGTGTCTGACCTCTCCGTCTGTGTCTGACCTCTCCGTCTGTGTCTGACCTCTCCGTCTGTGTCTGACCTCTCCGTCTGTGTCTGACCTCTCCGTCTGTGTCTGACCTCTCCGTCTGTGTCTGACCTCTCCGTCTGTGTCTGACCTCTCCGTCTGTGTCTGACCTCTCTGTCTGTGTCTGACCTCTCTGTCTGTGTCTGACCTCTCTGTCTGTGTCTGACCTCTCTGTCTGTGTCTGACCTCTCCGTCTGTGTCTGACCTCTCCGTCTGTGTCTGACCTCTCCGTCTGACCTCTCCGTCTGACCTCTCCGTCTGACCTCTCCGTCTGACCTCTCCGTCTGACCTCTCCGTCTGACCTCTCCGTCTGACCTCTCCGTCTATGCTGATCCCGTTTAACCCCTGTGACTCCTCCCTGACCTCATCTGACCCCTGTGATCTCTCCCTGACCTCAGCTGACCCCATGTGACTGACCCCTGTGTGACCTCTGCCGTCTCGCAGACGGAGACGGGTGACACAGTCATGACGTGACCCCGTGTGACCCCTGTGTGACCTCTGCAGACGGAGACGGCCGACACAGTCATGACGTGACCCCTGTGTGACCTCTGCAGACGGAGACGGCCGACACAGTCATGGCGTGACCCTGTGTGACCTCTGCAGACGGAGACGGCCGACACAGTCATGGCGTGACCCCGTGTGACCCCTGTGTGACCTCTGCAGACTGAGACGGCCGACACAGTTATGGCGTGACCCCGTGTGACCCCGTGTGACCTCTGCAGACGGAGACGGCCGACACAGTCATGACGTGACCCCTGTGTGACCTCTGCAGACGGAGACGGCCGACACAGTCATGGTGTGACCCCGTGTGACCCCTGTGTGACCTCTGCAGACCGAGACGGCCGACACAGTCATGACGTGACCCCGTGTGACCCCTGTGTGACCTCTGCAGACCGAGACGGCCGACACAGTCATGGCGTCCGGAGACACAGCCGCCGCGCCGCTGAAGAACGGCAACCACGTGCCCGACGAGAAGCTCACCCCCGCAGAGATGACCTCCAAAGACTACTACTTCGACTCGTACGCCCACTTCGGCATCCACGAGGTGCGCGGGTCCGCCCTGGTGGAGACGCGGCAGGCATCAGGCCGCATAGCCAGGTCTCATAGACCGAGATCACCCCGTAGAAAGCCGACATTGTTACACATTTTGGGATATAAAGGTGCTGAATGTCAGTGTTATTTTGTAATGAAGATATGTACGCTAGTTTATTTTTCATAGCGAGAAAATGGTTCATGTGGTTTCGCCGAGTTTGCCACCAGAGAAGCATATCAACTGGCCCGTCCAAGTCACGTTGGTATAAAGATGCTGATTATCTTTGTGGGAGGGGAACTAATATTATGTTATTCGTCATTTGCGTTGTTTTACAAATCATTACAGCAGCTTCTGCAGATTGGGATGCCCCTTCCCCGCCGCCGGTCCACCATCTGACCCCCCTCTTGCCCCCCCCCCCCGCAGGAGATGCTGAAGGACGAGGTGCGCACGCTGACATACCGCAACTCGATGTACCACAACCGGCACCTGTTCAAGGACAAGGTGGTGCTGGACGTCGGCTGCGGCACCGGCATTCTCTCCATGTTCGCCGCCAAGGCCGGCGCCAAGAAGGTGATCGGCGTCGACTGCTCAAACATCGTCGACCACGCGCGCACCATCGTCAAAGCCAACAAGCTCGACCACGGTGAGGCAGACTGGATGGAGCTCGTTTGGTGTTTGGTGCACGTTTGGAGGTCTTAGGATGATACAAAGGGTGTGCTAGTTACCTACGGTGTCAAATTTGACACCCGTGCTATGTAGGGTGTATAGGTAAAGTCAATGGCATGTTGTAGCGGCGCACGATTTTGATCTAGTCAGTCCCCGATTGAGTCACCACACCGAAGCTGGTGTTGGATGGTTAGGTGCCTGGGGTCAGTATAAAGTGATCCTGGACCAGACGTGCCACCTGTCAGTTCTTGTGAACGCACTGTTACAATCATTGTTCCCTGCTCTATCTCCTCAGTGGTGGAGATCATCAAAGGTAAAGTCGAGGAGATCACGCTGCCAGTGGACAAGGTGGACATCATCATCTCCGAGTGGATGGGCTACTGCCTCTTCTACGAGTCCATGCTGGACACGGTGCTGTACGCGCGAGACAAGTGGTTGGTGAAGGACGGCATGCTCTTCCCCGACCGCGCCACCCTCTACGTCGTAGCCATCGAGGTTCGTTGCACTGGCTACACTGCATTGGCCACTCGTGTTCTGACTGAATGAGTTGGTTGGCTGACTTTTTCGGATGGGAGTGGTCGCTGGCAGTGGTTTTGGCTCAGAAACAGTGTGGACGGTAGAGATCGTATTTGAACCGGGAGGCTCAGTGTTGGGCTCGGAATCCATGGGTTCCGGTTGGGAGTCTGACTGCTGGCGAGGTCATTCGGTCCCCCGCTTGGGTCGGCGTGAGACACCACGACTATACATGGCGATCGCCACGTAGTCGTAAAACACAATACCACCACCGACGATGGCTCAAGATCGATGTCTCGCCTCTCTGATTCCACCGCTTACTTCCCAAACCAACATGTGCTCAATGTTTGTGTGTAGTGGCAGTCATTGTTTCACAGTCCACTTGACGTCTGCATCTATCAATTAATGTCCTCGACTCGCCTGTGCGGCTGCACTGTCCGTTTAGCCTCTGCTCAGCTGCCGTCCGCTCTGACACCCCCCTCCCCTCCTCCGCCGCTGTTTACGCAGGATCAGCAGTACAAGGACAGCAAAATCAACTGGTGGGACGACGTGTACGGATTCGACATGAGCTGCATCAGAGAGGTGGCAGTCTCCGAACCGCTAGTCGATGTCGTCGACGCCAAACAGGTGCGCGTAGGCTCGGAATCCATGGGTTCCGAGTTCGGGTCTGGCTACTGGCGAGAGGTCATTCGGTGTCCCCGCTTGGGTCGGCGTGAGACACCGCGATTATAAAATATGACGAGAGTCGGGTAGTCGACAGTCGTAAAGCCCCAATATATTCACCCCTCCGCCTTTTTTTTCTTCAAATTTGTATGCTGTAATATCAATGTGAAAGTAAAGGTAAGATATACAATGTGTGTGCACAGCGCAAGTGCACGGTGTTAATGCAGTCTGTGCTGTCGCCAGATCATGACCAACAGCTGCCTACTGAAGGAGGTCGACCTGGCCACCATCACCAAGGCGGAGCTGCCCTTCACCTCGCCATTCGCCCTCAAGGTCCGCCGCAGCGACTACGTGCAGGCGTTCGTCACCTACTTCAACATCGAGTTCACCAAGTGTCACAAGCGGGTCGGCTTCAGCACAGGTGCGTTATGGCGGTGTCGTGATGTTGTGACGTGACGTGTTCTGTGTCGTGACGTGTTCTGTGACGTGACGTGTTCTGTTCCGTGACGTGTTCTGTGTCGTGACGTGACGTGTTCTGTGTCGTGACGTGACGTGTTCTGTGTCGTGACGTGACGTGTTCTGTGTCGTGACGTGACGTGTTCTGTGTCGTGACGTGTTCTGTGTCGTGACGTGACGTGTTCTGTGTCGTGACGTGACGTGTTCTGTGTCGTGACGTGACGTGTTCTGTGTCGTGACGTGACGTGTTCTGTGCCGTGTCGTGACGTGTTCTGTGTCGTGACGTGACGTGTTCTGTGTCGTGACGTGACGTGTTCTGTGCCGTGACGTGACGTGTTCTGTGTCGTGACGTGACGTGTTCTGTGTCGTGACGTGACGTGTTCTGTGCCGTGACGTATTCTGTGACGTGACGTGTTCTGTGACGTGACGTGTTCTGTGCCGTGACGTATTCTGTGACGTGACGTGTTCTGTGACGTGACGTGTTCTGTGTCGTGACGTGTTTTGTGTCGTGACGTGTTTTGTGTTGTGTCGTGACGTGTTTTGTGTTGTGTCGTGACGTGTCCTGTGTCGTGACGTGTCCTGTGTCGTGACGTGTTCTGTGTCGTGACGTGTTCTGTGTCGTGACGTGTTCTGTGTCGTGACGTGTTCTGTGTCGTGACGTGTTCTGTGTCGTGACGTGTCCTGTGTCGTGACGTGTTCTGTGTCGTGACGTGTTCTGTGTCGTGACGTGTCCTGTGACGTGTCCTGTGTCGTGACGTGTTCTGTGTCGTGACGTGTTCTGTGTCGTGACGTGTCCTGTGTCGTGACGTGTTCTGTGTCGTGACGTGTTCTGTGTCCTCTCCGTGAGGAGACTGAGGCCGCTGGCCAGGCTGCGACGCCGCAATGAGAGCATGAGCGTAAACTTTTTTGGAGGTTGGGTCACGTGACCTGGTCTGGTGACCTGACCTGAGATGACACGAGGTCCAGAATTTTACATAATGTGGGTAATTGATGCCCGAACAACTGTGTCAAAAACGGCGGCGCTGCGCGCCGTTTTTCGCTATCCTAGAAAAACCTTGGGGGGGGGATAACCCCCCTTGGCACGGTGCGGGTTAAATCCCTTTTCCTCCATGATGAACGATGCTGGCGTCGATTAAAGGGAATGTTTCACCTTTCTGAAAGTTGTCAAATATACGCCGGTTGTAGTCGAAAATATGAAATTGCTGCTGAAAACGATGGTGATATTTTTATCTCTCGAAAAGTCATTAATTTTGTGGGGGGATGATGTCATTATTGAGCTATAACGAAAACATTTACGCTGCCAAATGATATGGCACAATTTTTTCAGACAATTCTGGTTACTTGGAGTCTTTTGTTTTGTGTACATTGTGGAGTTGTGCCTTCTCCCGCACAGAACGCAATGACGAGTGCTAGGCATTGCGAAAGCTCAATATCTTTTTTTAACCAATCAATCCATAACTGAGACTTCAAACAACGCGAAAAAATTCAACTTGGACCGAACCTATCGCGTTGTTTGCATCGTACTCGCAGCGGGTAATCCAGCCAAGGTTCGATATATACAGGTCGTGAGACTAGAGTATCCAAAAAAAAAAAAAAAAAAAACACTTTTTCGTCGGTGCAAGCTTGCCAATTGACACGGCGTTCTTCTCTAGGCCAATAACAAGTATGCAAAATTTGATTTCGCTCCTTTGAGTTGTGCCCCCCTCCCCCCCGGACCTCCGTAAGTTGTTGACCCCTACCCAAAAGGTCAAAAATCAAAGTCGTCGTACAGACCTCCGCGTGTGCTCATTTGAAAGCTCTTGTCGAGTAGAATAAACTATAATGCAGTCGAAATGCTTTAAATTCATGTTTGCGTCCTATGAGTCATAAACAGGGCCCAAAAGCAAGCCTTCAATAGAGCTCTATTGAAGGCTTGCTTTTTTGCTGAAATGATTCTGATCGTCTCGCCGTGGCCCGGCGATGTGAGTTTGACCTATTTGGCTTTGGTAAATGAGAATGTATTTGCTTTAATGTTTGTTGGTTATTCATCAATATCGTTGAGTGTTTCGTTTAAAGATATTAACATTATCTGTCCTGTCCATTGTCCAATGTCTCGAAAACCGATATATTTATTCACGTTTTCGAATATTTTCCCAAGGAATCACGGTACTGGCTAAGATAAGTTAATACTAACCTAATGTCTTTCTGTTGAAATGTCATATGTTTTATCTCCGTCTGGCCGTATATAATAAATATCCACTGCAGTGTATCCGTCTGATCTGGATAGAACTACGAAACAAAACATACTAGTCCTCTCTTTAAGCAGCTAGATCGAATGGTATCGTATCATTCCACATCGGGAGAATCGGATGGTAGGGGTCTGGGTTCCTGCAACAAGCTATTCTTAGATAAGGGCTCTGCAATTAAAAGATCGACGCTTAGTGTCCCAATACCACCACTTTTAAACAAACCGATCGTACATTATGTAAATGTTAACATACCATCTGGTCATGTTACAGGCCCGGATGCTCGGTAATGTTAACATACCATCTGGTCATGTTCCAGGGCCGGATGCTCGGTAATGTTAACATACCATCTGGTCATGTTACAGGGCCGGATGCTCGGTAATGTTAACATACCATATGTTCATGTTCCAGGGCCGGATGCTCGGTAATGTTAACATACCATCTGGTCATGTTCCAGGGTCGGATGCTCGGTAATGTTAACATACCATATGTTCATGTTACAGGGCCGGATGCTCGGTAATGTTAACATACCATCTGGTCATGTTCCAGGGCCGGATGCTCGGTAATGTTAACATACCATCTGGTCATGTTACAGGGCCGGATGCTCGGTAATGTTAACATACCATCTGGTCATGTTCCAGGCCCGGATGCTCGGTAATGTTAACATACCATCTGGTCATGTTACAGGGCCGGATGCTCGGTAATGTTAGCATACCATCTGGTCATGTTACAGGGCCGGATGCTCGGTAATGTTAACATACCATCTGGTCATGTTCCAGGCCCGGATGCTCGGTAATGTTAACATACCATCTGGTCATGTTCCAGGGCCGGATGCTCGGTAATGTTAACATACCATCTGGTCATGTTCCAGGGCCGGATGCTCGGTAATGTTAACATACCATCTGGTCATGTTCCAGGGCCGGATGCTCGGTAATGTTAACATACCATCTGGTCATGTTCCAGGGCCGGATGCTCGGTAATGTTAACATACCATCTGGTCATGTTACAGGCCCGGATGCTCGGTAATGTTAACATACCATCTGGTCATGTTCCAGGGCCGGATGCTCGGTAATGTTAACATACCATCTGGTCATGTTACAGGGCCGGATGCTCGGTAATGTTAACATACCATCTGGTCATGTTCCAGGGCCGGATGCTCGGTAATGTTAACATACCATCTGGTCATGTTACAGGGCCGGATGCTCGGTAATGTTAACATACCATCTGGTCATGTTACAGGGCCGGATGCTCGGTAATGTTAACATACCATCTGGTCATGTTACAGGGCCGGATGCTCGGTAATGTTAACATACCATCTGGTCATGTTACAGGGCTGGATGCTCGGTAATGTTAACATACCATCTGGTCATGTTACAGGGCCGGATGCTCGGTAATGTTAACATACCATCTGGTCATGTTACAGGGCCGGATGCTCGGTAATGTTAACATACCATCTGGTCATGTTCCAGGGCCGGATGCTCGGTAATGTTAACATACCATCTGGTCATGTTACAGGGCCGGATGCTCGGTAATGTTAACATACCATCTGGTCATGTTACAGGGCCGGATGCTCGGTAATGTTAACATACCATCTGGTCATGTTACAGGGCCGGATGCTCGGTAATGTTAACATACCATCTGGTCATGTTACAGGGCCGGATGCTCGGTAATGTTAACATACCATCTGGTCATGTTACAGGGCCGGATGCTCGGTAATGTTAACATACCATCTGGTCATGTTCCAGAGTCGGATGCTCGGTAATGTTAACATACCATCTGGTCATGTTACAGGGCCGGATGCTCGGTAATGTTAACATACCATCTGGTCATGTTCCAGGGCCGGATGCTCGGTAATGTTAACATACCATCTGGTCATGTTACAGGGCCGGATGCTCGGTAATGTTAACATACCATCTGGTCATGTTACAGGGCCGGATGCTCGGTAATGTTAACATACCATCTGGTCATGGTACAGGGCCGGATGCTCGGTAATGTTAACATACCATCTGGTCATGTTCCAGGGCCGGATGCTCGGTAATGTTAACATACCATATGTTCATGTTACAGGGCCGGATGCTCGGTAATGTTAACATACCATCTGGTCATGTTCCAGGGTCGGATGCTCGGTAATGTTAACATACCATCTGGTCATGTTACAGGGCCGGATGCTCGGTAATGTTAACATACCATCTGGTCATGTTACAGGGCCGGATGCTCGGTAATGTTAACATACCATCTGGTCATGTTACAGGGCCGGATGCTCGGTAATGTTAACATACCATCTGGTCATGTTACAGGGCCGGATGCTCGGTAATGTTAACATACCATCTGGTCATGTTACAGGGCCGGATGCTCGGTAATGTTAACATACCATCTGGTCATGTTACAGGGCCGGATGCTCGGTAATGTTAACATACCATCTGGTCATGTTACAGGGCCGGATGCTCGGTAATGTTAACATACCATCTGGTCATGTTACAGGGCCGGATGCTCGGTAATGTTAACATACCATCTGGTCATGTTCCAGGGCCGGATGCTCGGTAATGTTAACATACCATATGTTCATGTTCCAGGGCCGGATGCTCGGTAATGTTAACATACCATCTGGTCATGTTCCAGGGTCGGATGCTCGGTAATGTTAACATACCATCTGGTCATGTTACAGGGCCGGATGCTCGGTAATGTTAACATACCATCTGGTCATGTTACAGGGCCGGATGCTCGGTAATGTTAACATACCATCTGGTCATGTTCCAGGGCCGGATGCTCGGTAATGTTAACATACCATCTGGTCATGTTACAGGCCCGGATGCTCGGTAATGTTAACATACCATCTGGTCATGTTACAGGGCCGGATGCTCGGTAATGTTAACATACCATCTGGTCATGTTCCAGGGCCGGATGCTCGGTAATGTTAACATACCATCTGGTCATGTTACAGGGCCGGATGCTCGGTAATGTTAACATACCATCTGGTCATGTTCCAGGGCCGGATGCTCGGTAATGTTAACATACCATCTGGTCATGTTCCAGGGCCGGATGCTCGGTAATGTTAACATACCATATGTTCATGTTCCAGGGCCGGATGCTCGGTAATGTTAACATACCATCTGGTCATGTTCCAGGGCCGGATGCTCGGTAATGTTAACATACCATCTGGTCATGTTCCAGGGCCGGATGCTCGGTAATGTTAACATACCATCTGGTCATGTTACAGGGCCGGATGCTCGGTAATGTTAACATACCATCTGGTCATGTTACAGGGCCGGATGCTCGGTAATGTTAACATACCATCTGGTCATGTTACAGGGCCGGATGCTCGGTAATGTTAACATACCATCTGGTTATGTTCCAGGGCCGGATGCTCGGTAATGTTAACATACCATCTGGTCATGTTACAGGGCCGGATGCTCGGTAATGTTAACATACCATCTGGTCATGTTCCAGGGCCGGATGCTCGGTAATGTTAACATACCATCTGGTCATGTTCCAGGGCCGGATGCTCGGTAATGTTAACATACCATCTGGTCATGTTACAGGGCCGGATGCTCGGTAATGTTAACATACCATCTGGTCATGTTCCAGGGCCGGATGCTCGGTAATGTTAACATACCATCTGGTCATGTTCCAGGGCCGGATGCTCGGTAATGTTAACATACCATCTGGTCATGTTACAGGGCCGGATGCTCGGTAATGTTAACATACCATCTGGTCATGTTACAGGCCCGGATGCTCGGTAATGTTAACATACCATCTGGTCATGTTCCAGGGCCGGATGCTCGGTAATGTTAACATACCATCTGGTCATGTTACAGGGCCGGATGCTCGGTAATGTTAACATACCATCTGGTCATGTTACAGGGCCGGATGCTCGGTAATGTTAACATACCATCTGGTCATGTTCCAGGGCCGGATGCTCGGTAATGTTAACATACCATCTGGTCATGTTACAGGGCCGGATGCTCGGTAATGTTAACATACCATCTGGTCATGTTACAGGGCCGGATGCTCGGTAATGTTAACATACCATCTGGTCATGTTCCAGGGCCGGATGCTCGGTAATGTTAACATACCATCTGGTCATGTTACAGGCCCGGATGCTCGGTAATGTTAACATACCATCTGGTCATGTTACAGGGCCGGATGCTCGGTAATGTTAACATACCATCTGGTCATGTTCCAGGGCCGGATGCTCGGTAATGTTAACATACCATCTGGTCATGTTACAGGGCCGGATGCTCGGTAATGTTAACATACCATCTGGTCATGTTACAGGGCCGGATGCTCGGTAATGTTAACATACCATCTGGTCATGTTACAGGGCCGGATGCTCGGTAATGTTAACATACCATCTGGTCATGTTCCAGGGCCGGATGCTCGGTAATGTTAACATACCATCTGGTCATGTTACAGGGCCGGATGCTCGGTAATGTTAACATACCATCTGGTCATGTTACAGGGCCGGATGCTCGGTAATGTTAACATACCATCTGGTCATGTTACAGGGCCGGATGCTCGGTAATGTTAACATACCATCTGGTCATGTTACAGGCCCGGATGCTCGGTAATGTTAACATACCATCTGGTCATGTTACAGGGCCGGATGCTCGGTAATGTTAACATACCATCTGGTCATGTTCCAGGGCCGGATGCTCGGTAATGTTAACATACCATCTGGTCATGTTACAGGGCCGGATGCTCGGTAATGTTAACATACCATCTGGTCATGTTACAGGGCCGGATGCTCGGTAATGTTAACATACCATCTGGTCATGTTCCAGGGCCGGATGCTCGGTAATGTTAACATACCATCTGGTCATGTTACAGGCCCGGATGCTCGGTAATGTTAACATACCATCTGGTCATGTTACAGGGCCGGATGCTCGGTAATGTTAACATACCATCTGGTCATGTTCCAGGGCCGGATGCTCGGTAATGTTAACATACCATCTGGTCATGTTACAGGGCCGGATGCTCGGTAATGTTAACATACCATCTGGTCATGTTACAGGGCCGGATGCTCGGTAATGTTAACATACCATCTGGTCATGTTACAGGGCCGGATGCTCGGTAATGTTAACATACCATCTGGTCATGTTCCAGGGCCGGATGCTCGGTAATGTTAACATACCATCTGGTCATGTTCCAGGGCCGGATGCTCGGTAATGTTAACATACCATCTGGTCATGTTCCAGGGCCGGATGCTCGGTAATGTTAACATACCATCTGGTCATGTTCCAGGGCCGGATGCTCGGTAATGTTAACATACCATCTGGTCATGTTACAGGGCCGGATGCTCGGTAATGTTAACATACCATCTGGTCATGTTACAGGGCCGGATGCTCGGTAATGTTAACATACCATCTGGTCATGTTACAGGGCCGGATGCTCGGTAATGTTAGCATACCATCTGGTCATGTTCCAGGGCCGGATGCTCGGTAATGTTAACATACCATCTGGTCATGTTACAGGGCCGGATGCTCGGTAATGTTAACATACCATCTGGTCATGTTACAGGGCCGGATGCTCGGTAATGTTAACATACCATCTGGTCATGTTACAGGGCCGGATGCTCGGTAATGTTAACATACCATCTGGTCATGTTCCAGGGCCGGATGCTCGGTAATGTTAACATACCATCTGGTCATGTTCCAGGGCCGGATGCTCGGTAATGTTAACATACCATCTGGTCATGTTCCAGGGCCGGATGCTCGGTAATGTTAACATACCATCTGGTCATGTTACAGGGCCGGATGCTCGGTAATGTTAACATACCATCTGGTCATGTTACAGGGCCGGATGCTCGGTAATGTTAACATACCATCTGGTCATGTTACAGGCCCGGATGCTCGGTAATGTTAACATACCATCTGGTCATGTTACAGGCCCGGATGCTCGGTAATGTTAACATACCATCTGGTCATGTTCCAGGGCCGGATGCTCGGTAATGTTAACATACCATCTGGTCATGTTACAGGCCCGGATGCTCGGTAATGTTAACATGCCATCTGGTCATGTTCCAGGGCCGGATGCTCGGTAATGTTAACATACCATATGTTCATGTTACAGGGCCGGATGCTCGGTAATGTTAACATACCATCTGGTCATGTTCCAGGGCCGGATGCTCGGTAATGTTAACATACCATCTGGTCATGTTACAGGGCCGGATGCTCGGTAATGTTAACATACCATCTGGTCATGTTACAGGGCCGGATGCTCGGTAATGTTAACATACCATCTGGTCATGTTACAGGGCCGGATGCTCGGTAATGTTAACATACCATCTGGTCATGTTCCAGGGCCGGATGCTCGGTAATGTTAACATACCATCTGGTCATGTTACAGGGCCGGATGCTCGGTAATGTTAACATACCATCTGGTCATGTTACAGGGCCGGATGCTCGGTAATGTTAACATACCATATGTTCATGTTACAGGGCCGGATGCTCGGTAATGTTAACATACCATCTGGTCATGTTCCAGGGCCGGATGCTCGGTAATGTTAACATACCATCTGGTCATGTTCCAGGGCCGGATGCTCGGTAATGTTAACATACCATCTGGTCATGTTCCAGGCCCGGATGCTCGGTAATGTTAACATACCATCTGGTCATGTTACAGGGCCGGATGCTCGGTAAAGTTAACATACCATCTGGTAATGTTACAGGGCCGGATGCTCGGTAATGTTAACATACCATCTGGTCATGTTACAGGGCCGGATGCTCGGTAATGCTAACATACCATCTGGTCATGTTCCAGGGCCGGATGCTCGGTACACGCACTGGAAGCAGACCGTGTTCTATACCACTGAGCAGCTGACCTGTAAGACTGGGGAGATGATCAACGGCACCTTCTCCATGAAGCCAAATGAGAAGAATAACGTGAGTGTTGCCTGCCTGTTATGTGCTGTTATGTGGTATATGGTCGTTCCGGCTATGATTTGGTAATTAAATGGTTAAATGTTGTTTCGTTGACATGTCTGCGGTGCTGAGCGCGGAGCAACGTAAATCGGTTCAGTTATATCATGACAGAATATTTCGTTGATTTTGTATTGTCAAACTCGGGGAGCTGGCCGATATACCGATATACATTTGTTTACAGCACTTAACCGATCTTCACAACGCAACGACTGCCGGCTGCTGACTTACAACAAACAAAAACAAAACATTTAGGGCTTGGAATAATATGTAACACTCCGTAAATGATACTGACATTTGCACTTCTATTCATCTTCATTTAGCAATAGCACACACTACCCGTCGAGCCTTTCGAATGGCACAACCAGTTACTGTGTCGGGGAGCGTGGGTGTCGCCTGTCGGCACGTTTTGCTGGCGTTTGGTCCCCGTGTCAGTGGCTTGTCCGCCCGCTCACCGCTGATGCCGAGTCCTCCACCTTTGCAGCGTGACCTCGACTTCCACATAGATTTCAACTTCCACGGCGAGCTCGGCACCGTCAAAGACAGCCGGAAGTACAAGATGCGCTAGGACAGGTACGTGCTGCCGACATTGTGTTCGACATCGGCGTGCCGCAGTCTGTGTGTTGCATACGATGCCCGCCGGCGGCAGAACGGCGTGCAGAGGCGACCGACGGGTTACAGCGTGGGCTGTGGGCAGGGCTTAATCAAATGGATGGAAATACCAATGACGGTGTGGATGACTCATTTGTATATTTGTCATTGTGTTATGTGTGTGGGTCCTAGAGTGTCAAATTATCGTTTTCCTAGATGAAAGCTCGTTTCTTCTAATGATTGCCTCAAACTTTCAAGATTGTGTTGTACTTCACGACCAGGAAGTGGTGGGTTTGACTGGAGCATAGCATACCAGGAAACGGCAGTCTAATTCGAGGGGCCTTGTTCCTGCGTGTGTCAGTATCGAGTCAAACGGCAACCTCTAGCTGACTGCCTGCGTTGTTTTCCAGCTCGCACAGGTCTTGTGAAGATGACACACCATCCGTCTCATCAGTTGCCGGCTCGCGGCCTGATGACGTCACCGCTCGGTTTCTGACGCCATTGTCGCACCAGTGACGTCACGGCCCGGAGCCTGCGCGTCGCCGGCGTCGCGGACACGCCGCCGGCTGTCAGCTGACTCGGTGTGACGCATGCATAGTTCACCTGTGATTCCATGCTCGGCTCGAGCCTGCCGCCGACCGGCGTCGCCAATTTTCACCACACTCGCCATGTCATCAATAAATGCCCACTTCTCCGTGATGTGTGAGTCTGTTTTCCACTCGGCTTCGGTCGGCCCCTGCCAAGCGGAGAGCGACTGAGGCGGCGTGTCGTTTTGGTTAGCCAAGAGTGGAATTGTCGAATGTGGCGCAACATTAGCTGCCCTAAATGAGAATGGATTACGGTAATTCAGTTCCCACTAGAACGGGATAGTCCATAGTTGTTACTTGACATTTAGAATAGCTGTGTATTTGGCAACATAACAGACTAGAGAAATGAGTACGAGGGAGAATTATGGGAATTATATATTAGTTTCTTTAAAACTCGCTGGCTCCCGTTTTATCGGTTACGAGAAGCACGCTGTTAACAAATTTATCGCCATTCATTCAGCTGGTAGCGCGATATTTATCGGCGTCATAGAACTGAATAGCATGCCAACAGCGCGGCGTTCCTTTCCTTGCATTCTTGCTGATTGATGTGTGAGCGTTCCGGTGCGTTTGCAGTGAGCACGCGTTCGGCTGTGTGCCGCGCTATTTTTCGTTGTCGCCCGCGACACGTCTTGAGGTCTGGAATAGCGCGGCTCGCATAGACTATTTTATTTAGGTGTAGACTTGGGTGAATCATGATGTGTACAATTGTTCGCTTCCTTCTCTTTTGGGAAGAATGGATATGCTCGATTCTGTACTAATGTTGACTTCCTCCTACATCCGAATTCCGAATGTGCTGGATCTGACGAGTGCAACCTTATGCTTGTGTAAGGATGACGCGTTGCCGGGGACACGGGCACGTCTTATGTATCCGTGTGGTCACCGGAAGCCTGTTCACGGACCCTGCGGTTGGCTGCGGTTCGGCGGTCAGCAGGGGGATAACTAAAAGTGGGGATGGGGCGAACCGGAACGGTATGACGTCGTGCGGCTGCGGTTCCGGCGGTTGGCACGGATCAACTGCAGGATGAAATGTCACGAAGTGGCGCATCGTGGCATTCAGTGTTCAAGAGGCGCCTGCTTGCGATGACGCATGAGTGAAGGAGGCCTGAGGCCTGTTCACGACTACCTGCGGTTCGGCGGTTTCCAGCAGACTCTAGCCCCGCCCCTTTCCTCATGCGTCATCACAAGCAGGCGTCTCTTGAATACACTGACGTTTCATCCTGCGGTTGCTCCGTGCGAACCGCCGGAACCGCAGCCGTGTGACGTCATACCGTTCGCCCCATCCCCACTTTTAGTTACCCCACCGGCTGCCGACCACTGCTGACCGCAGGGTCCGTGAACAGGCCTCGGCACTCGGGTCACGTGATGACCGCCGCCGGCCCCGGTCACGTGGTCCGAGGCCGGCCCGGCGAGGGCGGATCACTCGAGGCTGGGGCGGCGCGAGGTGAGATTGTCCCGCGTTGGTGTTATGTGTGCCGGTTAATATAAAGACAAGATTAGTCCTGTCTTACACCTGTTAGCAACGAGCACGCATCTGCTTTTCTCATTTAGCAACGGTCCCGTATTGCAGTAATCATGACTACCGATGAGTGGATTTGTATGGCTTACAAATAGCAACAGCTTGTGGTGGTCACTCGGGACCCGCCGCCCGCGCGCTCGGCCGGCTCTGACTGACCCGTCCGGTCACGTGACCATCTGCGGCCGGCGAGGGACGACGGCCGGGCCGGTCGGTCGGCGACCATATGCGGCCGTCGGATGAAGGGAATCTGGGTCGGAGCGGGGCTGACGGTGAGTCGACCGGTCACGATCGAGACTCGCCGCTGGGGTCACGGTGCCGCGCGGCGCCCTCGCAGCTCGCCATGATCAGCTAGCTCGCCGTTAGCACTACCGACAGCGTGATTGTTTTTGTTATAATTTTAGTCCGAACCTCTTGAATGGATTGATTTCCGAGGTCGAGAGCAGAGTTCGCTACGGGCTGGGCTGGCCCTATGAGCCATGTGCCGGGCCTCAACTTTAAGGAAATCACTGGGCTCTGGATGGGCCTGGGCCGGACGATTTTGAAATAATACGCGCGTCGCACAAGCTCAAGTCAGAGCTCAAAAATATTTTAACCAGCAATTCACTTACACAGCAACACACTGTTGCTGTGGCTGTGGCTTTCTGTTTTTTGTTTTGGTTAGCATAGTTGGTTCATTGTTTCACATTTATAGTATACAAGTAAATATGCTAGGATAATGATTGCAAATTTTGTGAAAATAATTATATGCTTAAAGGAAATAGTTCACCTTCAACATTAGTTTTAAACTGAGATAGCAGTTTTGTAGCCTGTGTTGGGAAACCCCTATCTGCAAATTTTCTTGACTGAAAAGACTAGCCGAATATATTTGAGTTTTGGGCGAAGGAATGCGCGCGGTGCTGGCGAAAGAATGTTGTACTGGTTCTAGCCTGGCAGAGGCTATACCATCAGCCAATCAGCTTGCAGCTGGTGCTAGCAAGCGAATCGCCGGCCGCCGGTTGGCACATCTCCAATGCGAGTCCATCTTTACGCGACTACTTTCAAATCTGATTGGCTGAACCATTGTTTACATTCGCGGGACGTCAGGACTCTGGCTCCTAGAGTATGCATATAGTTTTGATAAACAATACAAATTTACGGCCTTCTGTCCTGAATCGGCGCGATATAAGGCCATTTTTGACAATATAAAAAGACATTGTATTTTTTTAAAAATCAAATCGTGTTGGGTAAAAATTTCCAAGGTGAACTATTTTCCTATAATCTGGACGGACCGGGCCTGAGCCTCAATATTATGAATTTGACCGGGCTGGGCCTGGGCTGGGCCGCGCTGGGGGTTGGTGGGCCCGTGACGAATTATGGTCGAGAGTGACCCGCTCAGGTCATCATACCAGAACCAGCCAGGGTCTATAAATAGTGAGCGCCAAAGAGATTCGAACCCGGGCTGCCACAGCCCACACCGGGTGTGACGCCCAGCGCTCTCCTTACGGAGCTACATGGGCGGACTTAAAAGACTGCAAGTCGGAAGTATAAAGGCAATACAAGACTAATATCGGTCCGAACACGACACAGACCTCAAAGTTGCATCTCAATCGATCCATTGTTTTGCCAAGTTATTGGTAGGACTTGTTTATACTAAGACTGTGCCGTTAGGCTAAGTTTGGTTTGTTTCTTTAAAAATAATCTCCGCCTGATAATTATTTAATGAATGGGGATTGATTCTGGAAAGTTTCTCAATTTCTTGATTCACTTATTTACCTGAACGGAAGGCGTTGGCTTGGACTTTATCTATGAAATGTTTAGTATAACTTTTTCCTGCTAGATCTTAATTTCAAACCGCTTTCCCGCGCCACTACAGTTTGTGGAAAAACATTGGCATGCGCGCAGGAGGTACAACGCGCTCCGGATCGATCGAGACCGAGTAAACGTGGATTGTTATAAATGAAGGTAATTTCTTTTTATTTTCATTTTTGTTTTGAGTATGACATGAGCAGGCTAATTTCAATCGGTACCTACTGATACTGTGCATTGTAGAGGAACCCAGAGGAAAAGACTGGTTGTGAAGTGATAACAAACTTGCCAAATTAATATATTTCAGCTTTATTTGTGAATATGGTTAGGCGAGCCTATTTACATTGATTAGTTAACACTACATGAGGATGAGAGCAATGTCATGATCATTTTCAGTTTCAGAATATAAAGAGTTTGCTTGTTTGCCAATTGTGAGTCTTATCTGATGAAATTCTTTAAAACAACTCTGATTTAACTTTCACATGCATTGGCCCATTAATGCCCCTATAGCACTATAGTAGCCATGGGTGTCAGAGGTGTGGGTACAGGGGACATGTACCCCAAAAGATCCAAATTTTAACATTAGGCCTATGGGCATTGCATGGAAATCATTTTTTTTTTACAGATACAGAATGTATATTGGCATGCATCACAATCAACACAGATATGCACATGCATCACAACCCAACGCAACACAGCAGTACATCTGCATGTCCCAACACACACAGGCATCTGGAACTTCAGAATGGCTCTGTTCCCTAACTTTCAGGAAGTGGTGGGGTCCTTGATAGTGCCCACCAAATATTTGTATGTCTTATAATTGTAATGTCTAACAATTACAGTCATACTGTATCTGGTGTTGGGGCACTGTAGTAGTGCCCTGTTTGGAAATCATGGTTACAATGTGCTGATCCAGATCTTGGTGTTAGTTTCTCAATGTTTTCTCAAAACAACATCAGAAATGATTCCTGAAGAGCTTATAAATAAAAATCCCCAAAAGTCTGCACTAATGGGTTAACAAACTTTAAAATTAACTTCAGTTGGTAATATATGCTTGGATTTTCTTAAGATGCATGCAGTTTGCCAATGTTAGGCTGATTTCAGTTGGGGTGATGGTCCCCCTTTGATCTGCCAGTGTTCTTGGTTAAACATTTGATATGTCCTTAGTTTTTCATGTGTTGTTTTGAAATTAGAAACAGTTGCAGTAACCATTGCATGGATGCCTGTTAACCTATGCATTCTTATGTGTTTCAGGTTAATTTATAATGTCTTGCCCAAACCTCATCACTTGTGGAGACAATGTGAAAATCTGGGACTCCAATGGCTATTCTCTACTCCATCAGTTCCAGCCAAATAATACGAAAGGTATGCAGGCCAATGTTGCATTTTTGTATCTGGTAGTGGTATGCTTATCTTTTGTCTTGGGACAGGTCTGATAGTGCATTTGCCTATACCATTATAGTGAATATGACCAGTAATTGCTATTCAGCTTCCAAATTAAGCATTCTTGTGATCATTTAAGGACTTTTCCATAATTGATTTTTCCATCTTGTATGCATGTCTTTGTTTTGTGACAGGTCCAAGTGAATTTGTATCCTTACTATTTCAGTAAATATGACCATCAAATGCTATTCAGCTTCAAAAACAGGTATTCTTGTGATCATGTGATTGTCTCTCCTCAGATGATGTGGTGACTGACGTTTCTGCTTGGATGACGTGGTAACTGATATCTCTTTGGATGACATGATGGACATCTCCTCAGATCACGATAACAGACATTGCTCCTCAGATAACATGGTGAAGGATGTCTTCCGTCAGATGATGTGGTAACAAACCTCTCTCCTTTCAGATGATGTGGTGATGGACGTCTCCCCTTTCAGATGATGTGGTGACTGACTTCTCTCCTTTCAGATGATGTGGTGACTGACATCTCTCCTTTCAGACAGATGATGTGGTGACTGACGTTTCTCCTTTTAGATGATGTGGTGACTGATGTCTCTCCTTTCAGATGATGTGGTGATGGACGTCTCCCCTTTCAGATGATGTGGTGACTGACTTCTCTCCTTTCAGATGATGTGGTGACTGACTTCTCTCCTTTCAGATGACGTGGTGACTGACGTCTCATGGAGCCGGGACGGAGGGATGGTGGCCAGTCTCACCAGTCGTCAGGCGCTGCTCGTGGTGACCGGTGTCACCGCAGATGGAACCCGGCAGCTCACCGTCGCCGACGAACTGGTGGGTCCAATGCACAGACTCCAGCGGACCGACCGCGAACTTCTGAGAGTCGGAACACTGAACAGTGGGATCACTTCAGGATTTATGTCGAGCAGCACTACAAGCGCCTTAGCTCTATGATGCTGAATACCGTTAGTGTAGGTGCATTTGCTGTAGGTTGGTTGGAGAGCTAGATTGTCTGCTATGTTGCTTAATTTCGGCTGTTCTGCTCCCAATACTATATCACGAGTCTGACCTGTGAGTTCAGATAATCGTATGTGGTTCCGTCGCCAGGCGAAACCGACCTGCTGTCGGTTCTGCACCTCCAACAGCCGCTACGTCTGCGTCGGCTCTCACTCGGGCAGCGTCGAGCTCTGGGACAACAAGAGCGGCAAGCTCGTCAAACATTACCAGGTGGGCGTGGCCGAGTGGCTCTGAGGGTGACGGGAGCCGTCGACCAGGGCAGCTAAGCAGTACAGGCGGCCACTTAGCCGTGTGACCCTGAGGGTAACCAAATGGTCGGTCGGGTCGCGGCTGGGTCGGAGGTGTTTCACTCGGTGAAGCATAGACTGTGTGTGTGTGTGGGGGAAGGGCGATGTGCGTCGATGGCCGTCACTCGATATGATTTCCGGTGAGTTTGTCAAGTGCACATGTTATTTGGACTAAAATAGTATTCGCCAAGCCCGGAATATGATCTAGGCGAATCGTAGCCATCTTTCTGATCTGGGGACCCAGTGTCCAGCTGACATGTACTAGTGTCCCGTGAGTGTAGTGCGTACCTTTGGCACCTGCTGACCTACATGACCGACATGAGTGTCCTGCCATGTCCTGTCCTGACCTGACCTGACGTCTGACCTGACGTCTGACCTGACGTCTGACCTGACCTGACGTCTGACCTGACCTGACGTCTGACCTGACCTGACGTCTGACCTGACCTGACGTCTGACCTGACCTGACGTCTGACCTGACCTGACGTCTGACCTGACGTCTGACCTGACCTGACGTCTGACCTGACCTGACGTCTGACCTGACCTGACGTCTGACCTGACCTGACCTGACGTCTGACCTGACCTGACGTCTGACCTGACCTGACGTCTGACCTGACCTGACCTGACGTCTGACCTGACCTGACGTCTGACCTGACGTCTGACCTGACGTCTGACCTGACGTCTGACCTGACGTCTGACCTGACCTGACGTCTGACCTGACCTGACGTCTGACCTGACCTGACGTCTGACCTGACCTGACGTCTGACCTGACCTGACGTCTGACCTGACCTGACGTCTGACCTGACCTGACGTCTGACCTGACCTGACGTCTGACCTGACCTGACGTCTGACCTGACCTGACGTCTGACCTGACCTGACGTCTGACCTGACCTGACGTCTGACCTGACCTGACGTCTGACCTGACCTGACGTCTGACCTGACCTGACGTCTGACCTGACCTGACGTCTGAACTGACCTGACGTCTGACCTGACCTGACGTCTGACCTGACCTGACGTCTGACCTGACCTGACGTCTGACCTGACCTGGCGTCTGACCTGACCTGACGTCTGACCTGACCTGACGTCTGACCTGACCTGACGTCTGACCTGACCTGACGTCTGACCTGACCTGACGTCTGACCTGACCTGACGTCTGACCTGACCTGACGTCTGACCTGACCTGACGTCTGACCTGACCTGACGTCTGACCTGACCTGACCTGACGTCTGACCTGACCTGACGTCTGACCTGACCTGACGTCTGACCTGACCTGACGTCTGACCTGACGTCTGTCCTGACGTCTGTCCTGACGTCTGTCCTGACGTCTGTCCTGACGTCTGTCCTGACGTCTGTCCTGACGTCTGTCCTGACGTCTGTCCTGACGTCTGTCCTGACGTCTGTCCTGACGTCTGTCCTGACGTCTGTCCTGACGTCTGTCCTGACGTCTGTCCTGACGTCTGTCCTGACGTCTGTCCTGACGTCTGTCCTGACGTCTGTCCTGACGTCTGTCCTGACGTCTGTCCTGACGTCTGTCCTGACGTCTGTCCTGACGTCTGTCCTGACGTCTGTCCTGACGTCTGTCCTGACGTCTGTCCTGACGTCTGTCCTGACGTCTGTCCTGACGTCTGTCCTGACGTCTGTCCTGACGTCTGTCCTGACGTCTGTCCTGACGTCTGTCCTGACGTCTGTCCTGACGTCTGTCCTGACGTCTGTCCTGACGTCTGTCCTGACGTCTGTCCTGACGTCTGTCCTGACGTCTGTCCTGACGTCTGTCCTGACGTCTGTCCTGACGTCTGTCCTGACGTCTGTCCTGACGTCTGTCCTGACGTCTGTCCTGACGTCTGTCCTGACGTCTGTCCTGACGTCTGTCCTGACGTCTGTCCTGACGTCTGTCCTGACGTCTGTCCTGACGTCTGTCCTGACGTCTGTCCTGACGTCTGTCCTGACGTCTGTCCTGACGTCTGTCCTGACGTCTGTCCTGACGTCTGTCCTGACGTCTGTCCTGACGTCTGTCCTGACGTCTGTCCTGACGTCTGTCCTGACGTCTGTCCTGACGTCTGTCCTGACGTCTGTCCTGACGTCTGTCCTGACGTCTGTCCTGACGTCTGACCTGACCTTTCATCTGTGGTTTCTCCTCAGGGTCACAAGGCGCCGGTGACGCGGGTCTGCTTCAGTGCCTCCGACCGGCACGTAGCGTCCGGGTCTCGCTCCGGCCAGGTGCTGGTCCACAACGTGACCAGCGGCTTCGTCACCGAGCTGCCCACTGCCAGGAACGAGGTCGGTGGTCTGGGCAGATGGGATCCCCTGTCCCAGCAGCCGCAGCGTGTGAAGCACCTGCGGTTCGTTTGTGTGCTGTTTATTTCAATGATGGACATGATGTATGGCTAAATTGGATTGGCACAAAAGCAAAACGCTTAATTATAGGCGCCTCTCCAACAAACACGAAACATAAACAATTACAGTCATGACCGCCACCAGGAGACCCGCGACACCCCGCCCACCCGTCCGGTCCGTCAGTTCGGGCGGGCAGCACGTCCGCCGCCGCGCCTGCGCCGACCCCCCCACGCAGTGGTGAGAGACGCCATCCCCTCCTCACTGCGCGAGGTGGCGTCACCTGGCGGCGGCGCACGCCCGGACCGAAGGAGTTATGTCCGCCAACCGTCAGTTGCTCGCGCCCGCCGGGGATCTTTGGAACAAATCGCCTGGTCTGGATAATTATTTTCGGGAAAATTTTGCTATCCGCTGCCCGGAGTGCTGGTCCAAATTACCACTACTTAGGAGTGTACCGAGTTGCTGGTCTTGGCTGAGATCGCAAAAGTTTGGGATGTTAAGTGAAGTTTCACGAAGCATTAAAATTCTGGACTGACGATGGACGGGACAGTTGAGGACAAAATGTTTTTGGTCTTTGTATGTGTAACCACACAAGCAAGAGGGACTGGCTGTAGCTTGATTTTGAATTTGGAACATATGTGCGTTGAGGTTTGACATCCTCATCCTCAGCCTGGCCCATGCAGGACATTTCCAAGTCTGAGTCCAAAGTTGTGGTACATTGTAGGCACAGCTGCACCACAGCGTCGGTGTATTTCTAGTTTAAAGGAACGAGGCGACTGGAGGGATGTCACTTCGAGTGGGAGTTGGTTCCATCTCCTCACGGTTGATGGGATGAAGGAGTTTTGGTATGATGTGGTTCTGTTTGGAGGCAGTGTGAGTGTCATTGCGTTGCGTAATGGACGTCCTGTTGTGTGCGCCCCTGTGTCAGGCAGGAGGCCAGCAATGTTGGTTGGGAGTCGGTGTTGGTTGTTGGTAAGTGAATGAAATGTCGTCAGTTTGTGCATGTCTCTTCGTGTTTTAGTGTGGTCCATCCTAAGTCAATGAATAGTGTCTGGGTGTGGGTTCTGGAGAGTTTTCTAGTGACCAGTCTGGCTGCTCTCCTATGAAGTCTTTCTAGTCTTAAGTGAATCACTGGTTGTCAGAAGTCCGTCATAAACTACGTCACAGTTACAGTCAAATAAAGGAAGAATGTATCCAGTGTGTAGATGTTGTTGAGAACGTGTCTGGGTAGGATTCGTGACAGTGACAGCACGGTACCCCCTGACAGCCCCTTCCCCTGTCCCGGCAGGCGCAGTGTGTGAGGGATCTGCGCTACAGCACAATGACCTCCGCCGTCGTGGGGGCAGCGTTTGACACGGGCCACGTGTCGCTATGGGACGTGAACCAGCGTCGGCTTCTGCACACCTTCACCGGCGGCCACGTGGCGCCCGCCTCTGGACTCGCCTTCTCCCCCGTGAACGACATCCTGCTGGCCAGCGTCGGTCTGGACAAGCGACTCGTCTGCTACGACCCGAAGAGCAAGAGGTGAGCTGGCGGGAGGGCTGTGCGTCACGGCGCGATTCGGCCGTACTGCTGCAGCTGCAGCTGGGGATGTCGTGTAAGGATTGCAACCCAGTGCAGAGCTTGCGGTTGCTATAGGTTGCAGCGCTACGTATGGCCATTTTTTTTTGCTGTTATCTGCTGCAACAGCCCGACTACGCTACTGCTGTGTGATCCTGGTGTGTGCTCCGCTGCCTGGCCTCCCTGGGTCTTTACTGCGGTGTGATCCTGTTGTGTGCTCCGCTGCCTGGCCTCCCTGGGTCTTTACTGCGGTGTGATCCTGTTGTGTGCTCCGCTGCCTGACCTCCCTGGGTCTTTACTGCGGTGTGATCCTGTTGTGTGCTCCGCTGCCTGACCTCCCTGGCTCTTGACTGCGGTGTGATCCTGTTGTGTGCTCCGCTGCCTGGCCTCCCTGAGTCTTTACTGCGGTGTGATCCTGTTGTGTGCTCCGCTGCCTGGCCTCCCTGGGTCTTTACTGCGGTGTGATCCTGTTGTGTGCTCCGCTGCCTGGCCTCCCTGGCTCTTGACTGCGGTGTGATCCTGTTGTGTGCTCCGCTGCCTGACCTCCCTGGCTCTTGACTGCGGTGTGATCCTGTTGTGTGCTCCGCTGCCTGACCTCCCTGGGTCTTTACTGCGGTGTGATCCTGTTGTGTGCTCCGCTGCCTGACCTCCCTGGGTCTTTACTGCGGTGTGATCCTGTTGTGTGCTCCGCTGCCTGACCTCCCTGGGTCGTTACTGCGGTGTGATCCTGTTGTGTGCTCCGCTGCCTGGCCTCCCTGGGTCTTTACTGCGGCGTGATCCTGTTGTGTGCTCCGCTGCCTGACCTCCCTGGCTCTTGACTGCGGTGTGATCCTGTTGTGTGCTCCGCTGCCTGACCTCCCTGGGTCTTTACTGCGGTGTGATCCTGTCGTGTGCTCCGCTGCCTGACCTCCCTGGGTCTTTACTGCGGTGTGATCCTGTTGTGTGCTCCGCTGCCTGACCTCCCTGGGTCTTTACTGCGGTGTGATCCTGTCGTGTGCTCCGCTGTCTGACCTCCCTGGGTCTTTACTGCGGTGTGATCCTGTCGTGTGCTCCGCTGCCTGACCTCCCTAGGTCTTTACTGCGGTGTGATCCTGTTGTGTGCTCCGCTGCCTGACCTCCCTGGGTCTTTACTGCTGTGTGATCCTGTCGTGTGCTCCGCTGCCTGACCTCCCTGGGTCTGTACTGCGGTGGGATCCTGTTGTGTGCTCCGCTGCCTGACCTCCCTGGGTCTTTACTGCTGTGTGGTGATGTTTGCTGCCTTGTGTAACCTCCCCGGCTCCGTATTGGTGTAGATGTTGGTGAGTGTGCCCTCCCGTGTGACCTGCCCTCTCCTTTGTCAGTATAATTCAGACTGTGACTGGCGACGCGCCGCTGACGGCGCTGGATTTCCACTCGGACGGCACACAGCTAGCCGTAGGCACCTCGCAGGGCCGCGTGTGCGTGTACGATCTGCGTGCGCCGCGCCGGCCGAGTCGCTCCTTCACCGCCCACCGCAGCTCCGTGCAACGTGTCCAGTTCCAGCCGTCGGTCAAGGTAACGGTAGGATGAGTCAACTAGTGTCCGAGAATGAGGTGTGTTGATTTCTCCCAAAATTGTGCACTATTCTGAAAACGATTTGAAAACTTACGGTAAATGATAACGTCAATCTCGTCATATTGCACTTTCCGTTCCTTTGTGTGGTTGGTTATCATTGTATTCCAGTTCGCCATGATCGCTTCACGTTTGACTATCTCGGAACTAATGTTGAGTCTATCCGCTGGGTCGTTTCCACTCACCCGGCGCCTGATGTGTGGCAGGGCCAGCATCGCTCCTCCAGCAGCCAGGTGGCGAGGGAGGCCCGGCCGTCCAGCAGCTCTCACGAGCTCACGAAGTCGGTGGACGAGTCGACGCCCGTGACCCGCGCCACCGGCCGCACCCACACCCACTCCACGCCGGGCGAGGACGTCCGACCGCCGCCCGTCATCGCCTACGACAGCCACGTCAGGTGGGGAGAGGCTGCTGCAGGCTGGACGACCGACGTGGTGGACGGGGCACTGCTACAGGGGGAGACAGGGGAGGGAAGGGCACCGCTGCCGGGAGATAGGGAGGGCAGGTCACCGCTGCCGGGGGAGGCAAAGGCACCGCTGCCGGGGGAGGCAGGGGAGAGAAGGGCACCTCTGCCAGGGGAGGCAGGGGAGGGAAGGGCACCGCTGCCGGGGGAGGGAAGGGCACCGCTGCCGGGGGAGGGAAGGGCACCGCTGCCGGGGGAGGGAAGGGCACCGCTGCCGGGGGAGGGAAGGGCACCGCTGCCGGGGGAGGGAAGGGCACCGCTGCCGGGGGAGGGAAGGGCACCGCTGCCGGGGGAGGGAAGGGCACCGCTGCCGGGGGAGGGAAGGGCACCGCTGCCGGGGGAGGGAAGGGCACCGCTGCCGGGGGAGGGAAGGGCACCGCTGCCGGGGGAGGGAAGGGCACCGCTGCCGGGGGAGGGAAGGGCACCGCTGCCGGGGGAGGGAAGGGCACCGCTGCCGGGGGAGGGAAGGGCACCGCTGCCAGGGGAGGGAAGGGCACCGCTGCCAGGGGAGGCAGGGAGGGAAGGGCACCGCTGCCAGGGGAGGCAGGGAGGGAAGGGCACCGCTGCCAGGGGAGGCAGGGGGGGGGGGGGAAATGGCGCCGCTGCAGGGGGAAGTAGGGATACGGCGAGCCAGCCGGAAACGAGGAGCCGTTGGTGGGAAAGACACTTGGCTTGACAGCTAGATTAATCGCCTGAGTTGTTGAGGCGCCCTAAAGCCCAAATCATCATCACATCTTTTTAGAACTTAATGATGTCCGAACTTCGTCATCACCGGATGCTCAAACGGCCCTATGTGCTAGCGCGTTTGTCATGTTTTGTTGTCTCTAGACAAGGCTCACAAAACTTTCTGAGCGTTGACTTCAAAGTCACCCTGGACCCTAAGCTTTCTGTGTGTTGCTGTCCTCTCAGTGACTTACATATTTATTTCTCAAGATCGCCGACGGGATGACCCATTGATGGACGAAGTCAAAGTTTAAAACAAAAACACGATATTACACATTGACATTCACCTGCTTAACATACATACATATGATAAAATCATGTGAATATACGAAAAATACGAAACGCTGCCTGAATCCTAAAAATAAACGCTAAACGAGTGATGATACAAAATACGCTAAAAATGACAAAAACTGCCTGGGACTAGCAATGATCACATCAGTTGATGTATACTAACTAGCTAACTATATGCTATAATGCTGCAGCAAACAGCTTCACCTTACTGCGAAATGAGTAAAAAACTGTCGCTGAACATGTCCGCTGTAGGGAAGCTCTCTAAGAATCGATTCATTTGCCAAGGCAGCCTCACGAAAAGTCCATTCTTTACAGTGTTCACCCTCGCGAATGGCGCATTCAACAATGTACTACTTTGCTGCCTGGTTGTACGACAAGGTACGCTCAATGAGAATGACTGCAATAAAAACGCTGACGAGATTCTACCCTTAACGTTACGGACGAACATAACATCGTGCTGTGCCCTTCTCGCGGATGTGAGTTTAAAATGTCTCAGCAGATCAGCATATGACAGTGATGATGAATGACAGCGACAGTGAGCGTTGAGCCACATTATAAATTTGTGCTCAATCCGGTTAACTCTGTCAGTGTGCATTGCAGCAGCTCCATTCCATATCACACTGCAGTACTCCAAGTTGGAGCGTACATAAGCGTAGTATGAAGCCAGGACAGATGACAAGTTGAGATGTCCTCCCGGGGTAGCCCTCTGATATGACATCAGAACACCTAGGGCGCGGTTCGCTTTAGTGACTGTCTGATCGACGTGAGGCCCAAATGTCAATTTTTTATCCAAAATAATACCTAAATCCCGAATTTTGTCAACATGTTCCAGAATTGTGTCTCCGATTGAGTAATTTGTAACCAGTGGCTTTGTCTTTAGGGTCATTCGAAATGACTTGCATTTGGATGGGTTTAACTTGAGTTTCCATGGTTTTTACCACTGGTGGAGACGTCCAAGATCTTCTTGCAAGCTTTTGGTATAATTTTGGCAAGTTATTTTCCTATACAGTTTGGCGTCATCTGCATAAAGGAGCACCCGAGAGGACATCCCAACTGGCAGGTCGTTTATATACAGGGTGAAGCACAAAGCGGAGATCACGCCCCCTTCCGGTGTGCCCGACGTAACCCGGCACCACTCTGAGCACTTGCCGTTTACCACAACGCGTTGTTTCCTGCTAATGAGATATGATGTGAACCAATTTAGAGCCGAACCTGACACATGGTAAGAATTCTTCAGCTTGTGAATCAAAAGAGAATGATCGACGCTTTGGAACGCGGCTGAAAAATCTGTATAAATACAATCTGTTTGAGAATGCTCTCCGATAGCTTCCCATGCAGTGCTCAGCAGTGACGATAGGTTAGTTGCACACGATCTGCCTGGGACGAATCCATGTTGCTCAGGCGAAATGGCAGGTCTCACATGGCGCAATAAGTTTGTATATGCAACCTTCTCGAGGACCTTTCCGAACAATGGAATCAGTGACACGGAACGGTAGCTACTTGGATCTTTGACACTACCCTTCTTGAATATAGGCACGATATTAGCCCTTTTCCAGAGTTCCGGAAATATACCTTGGCTTACCGACAGCTCACAGATCTTCGCTAAAGGAACAGATAATGCGTCGCTACACTCACGTATGATACGGGCACTGATCCCATCCGGACCGCACGCTTTGTTTACAGGAATACTTTCCAGAATAGCCTTAACGAGATCTGCGTTACATTCGATGTGGACCAGCGGCGATAAATCATAAGACGGACAGTCGGGCAACACGGTTACAGCATCATCGGTAAATTTCGCTGCGAAGGCCCTATTGAGAGCGATAGCCTTATCTCTATCTTCTGTGATTTCTACGCCATCTACCATCAGTGCTGGCAAACCCCGATTTCCACTCTTTGCAGTTTTCAAAAAGGACCAAAACCGTTTCGGATTAGTTTTGAAATCGTTGGTAAGTCCAATCAGGTAGTCACTGTATTTGTTGTTTGCTAAGTTCTTAAAGTCTCTTCTCTTGTCTCAGAATACCTCCTCGATTTCCTCACCCCGGTTACGTTTCATTCTTTTGAAAGCAGTCTCCTTCTCCCGCAACAAATTCCGCAAATCACGATCGAACCAGGGTGGATAATTCCTTTTGATCTAAACAACAGGTATACAATCGCGGATGACTGCATATAAAAGTTCGTAAAATGTATCCACAGCTGTGTCTACATGCATATCATCCAGAATATTCCACGGCAGTAGCTCTAATGACGTTCGCAGTCTCTCAAAGTCAGCCTGTTTGTAGTTAAAAGCGGAATGCCTGGAGGTTAGAGTTACAGCAGATCGTACATATTTAATCACACATTCTACTTGTTTATGATCAGATTCAAAAATACCATCTCGTACATCGATGTCAGTTACACAGTTTCGATTAGACAATACGAGATCGAGTGTGTTTGCGCCCCGAGTTGGAAGACAAACATACTGTTTAAAATCTGACAGATCACAGGCATCAACGAAGTTCAGCGCGCGCCGCGATGGACGTGAGATGGTCGGCGTCGCCCAACCGCGGTCTGTCTGGATCCAGCGAACGAACGACCCAGCGAAGGATGCAGCCCCTCCATCGTCCGGCTCAGTGCTCCGTCGTTAGCTGGAGGGCAGTAGCATACACCCAACATGAGTTTAGGTGTGGTGTTACTCACTTTATGACTGTTTTCTTTCTATCATGCGACCAGTGCAGTTTGCCGTTCTGACTTTTCTCTCAGTCTCAGTTTACTAGCGGGGTTCTCCCCCGACCAGGCCTGTTCTGACGCGCATGAACCCCGTCCCGGCAGGTTCGGTCAGGTGTCGGCCGAACATAGCTCCCTGTTCTCGCCGATCAGAGACGAGGCCGGCCACAAGCTCACCTCCCCAGCACAGCCGGAGGTCACGGAGGTCTTAATGTCACCGCAGCCGGAGGTCACCCTCAATGGGACGGCGCACGGCGTCTTACACCATGGTGCGTAGGACGAGGCGTGAGGCGCTGATTATTCAACAAAGTGTGTGGCTGCAACGTCTAAAAGGCTCTGGCTAGAGAAGGGGCCGCATCACATAATTTCGCCGCTACTGTGTGGTCTCGGGCTCCGCCATCAGGATTAGTCGGAATAATTTGGTTTTAATATGGCATGTAGCTTATGTGGTTTGTGCAAGAGAAGTGCCTGTTTCTTCTAATTTCCCTGATTCGTAGTTTGGTGTAGCAGTGTAGGTTGTCGCGACTGGCATTGGCAACTGGAGCGGTTGCTGGCGCCCTAAAGTAAACATCTTCATCGTCATAATCATCATGGCGTATGTTGCCCGTGCCGCAGGTCGCGACTCGAGTGTGTTCTCCCCGGTGCGAGGGAACGTCAGTCTGACGGCCGGTCCCGCCGCGGTCGGGTCGGTCGCGCCCGAGTCTGCCGTCACGCCGCCCGACCGGACGGTGCTGACCGGCGCCGATTGCTCGCTCTTCTCCCCGCTGAGGCCGGACCGGTCGCTGTTCGGCGGCAGCGGCGCCGCGACAGACGTGCCCGTCCCGCTGGAGCTTCCGCTGCTGAACGGCCTCAACGGCCTCAGCCTCAGCGGCGGCGGCGGCGGCGGCGGCGGCGGCGGCGGCGGCGGCGGCGGCGGCGGCGGCGGAGTGGAGACCGCCGGTGTCGACCTGTCCCCGCGGCCGAACGGGCTGGGTCGGGCCGGACCGGAGCGGAACGGACACTCTGCTCCCCCGGCTCCAGCTCCGGCAGCGGTGACGGTGGCGGCTGAGGTCTCCCGCGGCGGACGGCTCGGCCCGGACGGCGCCGGCCCCGTCCCCGTCTCCAGCGGCGGCGGCGGCGGCAGCGGCGGCGGCGGCGGCGGCGGCGGCGGCGGCGCTGCCGGGGACGCCTCCAGTAGCACGGACCGTCTGCTGTCGCTGCTCGACGGCCCCCTGGATGGGGAGCGTCGCCGGGACGTGCTGGCAGAGCTGGCGTTCGGAGACCCCAACCTGCCGCCGCAGCAGCAGCGGTGGCAGGGAGGGAAGCAGCCGGATCCGCCGCCGGCACACCCCGAGCCCGTGCCGCACTCGGTCGTCGAGAGGCTCGAGTGAGTTACTGGTACACGAGGGAGTCGCTTTGGGTGTAAACTGCAACGGATTCCTGACGCTTCGGACGAATGACACTCTGTGGAAGTGTTGACGAGCATTATCGCCTCCTCGACATATTATGAGTTGTTTTAGGCTCAGTTCTTGTTATGATAATCTGTGATCATTTATGTGGGATCTTTTATGCTGATTTGATGAGGTGCTTTGTCTCGGTGTCGATTTTAGGTGCTTTGTCTCGGTATCTGACAGTCGATTTTGCTGATTTGATGTCCATCCGCTAGCTTTGGTCGTGTGTTTTCGACCAGTATCGCACCAGCCAGTGACAGTGGATGGTGTGCTCAGAAGTCTGTGTTTCACTCCAGGGGCATGCAGGAGAAGATGGATGACATGTGGTGGGGGATGCGGCGGGAGAACTTCAATACACAGTGGAGCTTCGGCAAGCATATGTACGAGGTGAAGGTGAGGTGACGCGAAACGGTCGGTCGGCATGTGGTTAAGTCAGCCATCTGCGTCCGCGACTGTTACCGTAATGGAATGGTTTTAACGAGCTCAGCTTTGGTTCGTTCCGGTAAACTTGACTACTTTTAGGTTTCTGCTGAATTATAGTATCTTAAAACGCAACAACAACAAAAAAACGCGAACGCACTAAATTCGGCAAAAATCGAAGTAATCAGTGGTGTCTTCATATCTTCAACTTAACATTTGAACATCCCCAGTCCCCAGTCATAACATCCCCAGTCATAACATCCCCAGTCCCCACTGGTTCCTACATCTTCTGCTTTCTTGTTTCCATTGTTTTATTGAGGAATGCTCAGAGTTCTTTCCGCACCATACCTACAATACGATATGAAAAATGTCCATACGTGTTTCAGGCGAGTATGGAGGGCATGGTCTCGACAATGGAGAGTCTCAAGTCTGAGGTGCAGCAGCTGAGGGAGGAGAACCAGTACCTGGGCTGTAAATTCTGAGCTAACACGCCGGCAGAGCCGCGCCGTCCATGCCCGGCGGCAGAGCTACTGACCTGACGTCATCACCGCTGGCAAATTCAGAGGGCGCGGGGCCGCATTCCCTGGCAAAGTCGTCCGGCACACGCAGCGTTCTAGTCCTGTCTACGTAGTGGTGTGAGGCGTTGAAATACTGATGTCTAACCGAGGCGAAAACGGGTGAGGGCTTGCCATTTATAGGCTGGCGCTCTAGCTGTGTGCCGTGTGTTAGAAGCGACAGGCGACAGCTAGCGATCAGAGAATATGTTAGCAGGTGAAGTTAGTGGTCGTACGATGTTCAGGTACTGAAAACGTTCCAGTGCGCCGGCGGGGGGGGGGGGGGGGGGGGGGGGTTAGTGTGTGCCTGTGATAAATCGGTTCCATCGTGAGCCGCGTGCTGTGGTGATCGAATCGCTAGTTTTTGAACATGCTCTTTGTACGGGAGCGCTACTTTGCGGTTTCGTCTGGGAGAGTCCTGTTCCTGTGCTGTAGGACTATGGCGTTTGTCGTTAATACACCGTTACATTATGTCTATCGTGTGTATTAACTGAATTCTAACGAATTTTTTAACACGTTTGCACTTTGCAAGTTCGTGCGTTCGTCTCCGGCCAAAAATGCGCGGCTCAGTGGCTCACGGGTATTACATGCACAGGCAGTGTCTGATACTGCCGTATGGTGGCGCCACGTGACTAGGCGCGTGATCCATGCAGGGCTGCCAGACTTGGCGATATTCGCTAAATTGGCCATGGAAAATTGTCATTTGGCGATAAAACGAGGAAAATTGTCGAAGTTTGACATTTAGCCTGCAAATTATGGAATTACGGTAAATTTGTGCATAAATCCAGACATTTTTGATTCGTAAGGCCAACATCCTCAAGCAGTGTTTCACGTTCCAAAGTGGAAAGGTACTGAATTTTAAAGTAGATCATCAACAACACTATTTTTTACATTTCCACGCGACCATACCATTACAATGTTTTAAAGGGACATAGCCAAGGGGGGCTATGGGCAAACCAGTTTACACTAGATAAAATGCGATTCTGTGACGATCCGACACCTCCCCCCCCGGTCAACAACTTTTTGCTAACGAAACTGAGCGAAGTTTTATCCTCCACTGACATGTGTAGATGTAGATGTATTTGAACAAGATCCACTCTTTGGAGTGGCTTTTCACAAGTTCACGACAGAACATTGACACATATAAAACGCAGCCATGGTGAACTTGCATACCTACACATAAAAATACTTCACGAACAAAGATACACGTACATACATGCAAAAGATGACTGTTGATACACACCTGCCCATTCACCTCCCCTAGCTTGACAACAGTATTTGTCTAACTTTCGCCCAGGGGCGTAGCCAGGGGGGGGGGGGGGCAGAGCAATTGCCTTCCCCCTGAAGGTCCGTACGTGCCCCCTTTAGTCGAAAAAAATGTTTTTTTTTTTAATAGGAAAAAATGTTGAAAATATACCCCTCTAAGGATATAGTGGGCCAAATCCAGTGAGTTTTTTTGGTGGGGGACTTTATGGCCCCCCCCCCCCCTGGAGTGAATCCTGGCTACGCCACTGCACGTGCCTGATGCTTTAGATGTCCAATCTGAGCATGCTTATTCAATGCAGTCGACTTGGCGAAAAGTTGGTGATTTATATTCAAGAAATTGGCGGTGTCTGGCGATAATTCGGCGGAAATTTGGCGACAAAGGCCAATTTGGATCTGGCAGCCCTGGATCCATGTAGGCAAATCTGGCGCTGGATCGCATTGTGCATTTCGCATTATTTTGCTTTGTATTTTTGTGCGATTCGTGTGTGTTGTGATCCGTGCCTGCTGGGTGGAAGGTTAGTGCAAAGCAATATGTATTCAAATTAAACTGTTTTTCTTTGTAGGTTTAAGGCCTGCAACAATAGTGTCAGCTGAGGCTTGGGTTGTCTTTAATGAAATCTCTCAATCTGCCATCACCATTCTCGATTGTGTGATTTGCTCACCAGTTTCGTGTTGTTTCGTTTCTTTGCTAAATTGAAATGCTAACACTGTTTTGTCTTCTGTGGGTTACTAGTTTGTGATGTTTTATTTTGTTGCTTGCAGATATTTTCTGAAGATTCTGTTTGCAAAGCATCTGGTTCTCAGTTATGCTTGCAATGTGATGTTAACCCTTGCCTGTGCAGCGTCCAATTAGTGTATGACTGCAGGGGGGGGGGGGGTACAACCCCCCCCTAGCGTTTCGCCCCTAATTGGTCTAGAGCTTCGATTAAAAAACAAGTGTGGTGCTTGTCTTATGCATATGAGCCATGCCAAAAACTTGTCAAGAGGAAGCCATTGATACCTGATTTTAAGGTCTTAGGTCATTAGGTGGTAACAGTGGGGCTGGCGTCGCGGCCGGGCAATCAAATCAAGATTCAAGGTTGCTATCACCGTTGTTGGTCTGGAGTCATGGGGAAGCTTTATGACGTCACCAGATTCTGTCTACAAGCGGATCTTAGGTGGACCCGATCAGACTTAATGGCTATGAGCTGTATGCCGACCCTATCGGACCTAATGGCTGGGTTAGATTAGTTTAGTTTCATTAATTCTTAAAACGAGTTACTAACCTAATCTAACCTAACCCCGCCATTAGGTCTGATCGGGTCGGCCTACAGCTCATAGCCATTAAGTCTGATCGGCCTACAGCTCATAGCCATTAAGTCCGATCGGGTCAGCCTACAGCTTGTAGCCATTAAGTCTGATAGGGACGAAACCTACTGCTCATAGCCATTAAGTCTGATCGGGTCCGCCTAAGATTCGCTTGTAGCCAGAATCTGGTGACGTCATAAAGCTTCCCCATGACTCCAGACCAACAACGGTGATAGTAACCTTGATTTGATTGCCCCGCCGCGACGGCGACGCCAGCCCCACGTTACCCATTAGGTGACCTCTGAGGTCATGTGAATGACCCAAAGTTCAACCTAATTTTGTATGTGTATAAATTGAATTTAATCGGGATAGAATCATGAATGAGCATATAATTTTGCTAAATGGGTGCCAAATTTGAAATCGGCGCCACAAAATGTCCTAGAAACTGCCAAATTAAAAAAGGTCATGTCAGGTCATTTGAGGTCGGTGACCTCGGTTGACCTGTTGGGGCGCATGACCTTAGTGGAACATATTATGTAAGATGGATACCATATTTAAAATCAGTCACAAAATGTCCTAGAAACTGTCAGAAGCCAAAAAAGTAATATGAGGTCATCAAAGGTCAGTGACCTCGGTTGACCTCTGAAAAGGTCAATCGATGTCACAATCTCAATGGAAACCACAACTGTCACCTGGAAACACCTGTGCATATGCTCCTGAACAACAAACACTATGAAACTGCACAAGTTACAAGGATCAATACTATGGGACACCAGTTGTGTCTGACATGACCTTGAAAAACATGTCAAAGGTCACGGGTCATGTGATCTACAACTTAAAAATTTCAGAACATGTGACAAATTGTTCACAAGTTAGTTAGTGTACTGAAAGTTTCATCGCAATCGGTTGATATTTATGAAAGTTATTCCTGAAAAACCGAAGGACAGGGTGGCATCAACCCCCCTGCACTGGCGAGGGTTAAAGTCCAATCTTCAGACACATCCTAACCTCAGAATTTGCATGCCATCATAATGCAGAAGATACTGAAGCGCAGTGCTTTAGTGCGTGGGTATTGTCTTCATTCTGATAGCATGAAAAGTTATAGGTCACCCAGTATGCAAAACGTGGCAAGTTGTGACAATATCTTGTCGGGGCAGGGTTGGCAGTTGGCACCAACACATCAAAAGTGGGGCAGCTTTGGAAAATTTTGGGTAGCTTTTTAAATGTTGGGGCAGCATTTGAAATTTTTGGACAGGTTTTGGAATTTTGAGGTAGTTTTTGACATTTTGGGGCAGCGGTAAGTAATTTACCGATACAAATGTACTGATAAGATGTGATTGTGAAGACGACCGCCCCCGCCCCCGGTCAACAGTATTTATCTGAAAAGTGAATTTACATTAGATAAAACGAGATTGTGAAGATGACCGACCCTTCCCCCCCCCCGTCAACAATATTTGCTGACCGATGAGCAAAATTGGATCCGGAAAAGCTTGCCCCAAGTGGGGCAGCTTGCTATCCTATTTGGGACAGGATTTGGGCTGCCCCAAATATCTCGTCGATGTTCCTGCCACGTTTTGCATACTGGTAGGTCAGGACGTTGCATACTGGTAGGTCAGGACGTTGCATACTGGTAGGTCAGGACGTTGCATACTGGTAGGTCAGGACGTTGCATACTGGTAGGTCAGGACGTTGCATACTGGTAGGTCAGACAGTTGCAAGTTGGAGTAACTTGGAGGAGGTTAGAGGAGGTTTGTTTTTATAGATTTAGTCCGAATGTTTTGAATGGATGGATTTCCGAGGTCAGTACCCGCGCTAAGCATAGCTTGTTGCGCAGGCCGTGACCCCACCATCCGATCAAGCAATTCCTGGCGTCCGGCAGAATTTAGAAGCGAAAGTTTTACGTGCCCGACATACCTGGACACGGTCCGCCCCGCCCTCTGTCGCAGCGACTCGAACCCGGGCTGCCACTACCGGGTGAGGTCAGAAGCCCGGCGCTCTCCCAGCAGGTTAAGTTGGTGTTAAGATGTGGTCAGCATTATGGTTACCCTGACTGCAGCAGTTATAGTGCACATAACCCCCTTCCCCATGATTAACTTATAATTGAACAATGTACTTTTTTAGACCCCAAAATTACTCCTTTCTTCTTTCGGACCATGAACAGGGTGAGCTGCCCTGAGTCCTGACTTGCTCAAAAAGACCATTTTAACTTGGAGGTTCAGTAGATTAGATTGTCATGTGATATCAGAATCAGAAATAAGTTGAATCGATTTCAACTTTGAGGGTCAGTAAATTCACATGTGATGGGAGAAATAAGTTGAATCTATTTCAACTTGCAAATTGAATACATTATGATCTGATATGGACAATTAGTCGATTCTGGTCAAGATTCATGTAAATTCTTAGCTGCTTTGTATAAGATGGATTGGAAAGGAAGCCTGTCTGCTTACAGAAATATTTTCAGTGTTGATCAATACAATTTGATAAGCTCCTGTGATGTCATAAACTGATGGCAGAATGAACTATGATGCATGCACACAGACACAAATTATGGGTGGCATTATCAGTGTGCACATAAGCCCAAATCATCATCAACACAGACACAAATTAAACAACTGTCATGACATCACAGTAATATGGAACTCTGGAAACTACTTTAAATATACATATTTCTATAACAATGTTGGGATATCCCAATGTTCTGCCTCCACAGCCTTTATTCTGTTCAAAATTATAAACATGTTCCACAAAAATCCCTCAGGCTCAGAAACAATGCCAGGCAGGTGTCTAAAATGTGAATTCTAAAGCAGTCATCTGCACATTGATGAATGCATATGTTTCAACTGCGCCAATTTGTGTGTATTTGCAATGATTGCTGAGACAGCTTTCTTTCCACAACAGCTGAAGTACCCAATGCAGACAATGAGTACCACAACTGAACATGACTTCAAGGAGCCATACGGCTCAGACTCAGGTGAGCCAGATGAGCAATCAGGACCACCGGAGGACATCGATCACGAGGAAGAGGAGGAGGACGAAGAGGACATTGGTGCCCCGACTGACGCAGAACGGCGGGAGGTGGAGAGGATCAACTCCCACCTGGATGTCCTCAATGTAGCTCTGGACGAGTTTGAGCAGAAAAACTCGAATCTGCAGCAGAGGCTGCTCGATTTCCTCGATTCTGCACGAGGTTCCGACGATAAAACGGCTGCCGCTGGGTCTGACGATAAAACAGCTGCCGCTGGGTCTGACGATAAAACGGCTGCCGCTGGGTCCGACGATAAAACGACTGCCGCTGGTTCTGACGATAAAACGGCTGCCGCTGGGTCTGACAATGTGGGCGATGAAGGCGCGACAGGGTCGGCCAAAAGTTAGCCTCTGATGTGAGCATTAGTATAGTGTGGACAATGATTGTAACATTGCTAATTATGTACTTGTATGTGTATGGGTTGCCGTTTGGTGTGTCCTATTGTGTAGGGCAGTGTGAAGATCCACTGTGTAGCCGGAACTTCCGCCATACGTAAGCTGGTGGCTGATGATTCCCACGTTGATGTTTGTGTGCATTGTTCTTTGATCGTGCATAGTATGTGTCTGGTCGAAACATTCCTTTTACTTGTCTACTATGCAAAAATATATGCACGTGGATGTAATAAACCCAGGTATACTACTCAATATGTGCTCGCCCTTAGCTTATAGTACTGCTCTTACGAGGTAGAGACTTGCCAGAGGAAGAGACTTGACGAGGTAGAGATCGCGGAAACCAGACAGGGGGATGGGCATGGAGTGGTAGTGGCTAGGCTATTTAGTGGCTATTAGTAAAGTAACCTTGGTGGCCAGGCACAGTCTAACGTCGACGAGCGTACACTTGACACTACATCACCAATAAACTGCTCAATAGGCTCAATCTGTCGATCTCGCTCGGTGCGACGATTTACTGTGGCACTTGCAGTTTAGTAGCAAAACGTGGACGTCGTGGGTTAATGTGATTTTAAACGGTGGTATTCTAAGCTCCCGCTCCCGGGACGCCAGCGCCAAATAAAGGGCATCGGCAGATACCCCTGGCCACGAACTACCCACACACCAAATATGGTGCCGCTAGCTCTCAAATCGCGAGTAATGGCCGACCGTTGACCAAGCTAAAAAGGTTGCACTGGGGGGGGGGGGGGGGGGGGCGCCACCGTCGTGACCCCCCGGCACACCGCACCCATGTGGACTACCAGCACACGAAAAGTCGGTCGGCCATAACTCCAGTGGCCAGGGCTATCTGCTGATAGCCTTTATTTGGCGCTGGAGTACCGGGTTCGAATCCCATCGCCGGCATTTGCTTTTTCTTGGCGAACCCTTGAAACTCCAGAACTCCCGCTCAATAGCTGCGTCTATTGAGCACGTGTTGCGCGCTTTACGTAACACGTTTCGTACCTAGACTGTTTGGCTGGATAGCTATAGTTGTCCCAACTCCCAGATGTCTCCGATGTTGCCCGACATGTTCCTGATGTTGACATGATGATGATGTTGCCCGACCCATTCATGAAAGATCCCTGGAACTGATCCTTAAAATATGTATCAGAAACGCATTGTGTAGGAAGCAGTCGCGGCATTGGATTAATCCGGAAATTTCCTGTCTCCGAAAGACGCAACTACACACTACGGAGACAAACGAGTCTTGACGTTATGCAAATTGTACGTTGAGCCACCAGCATAAAATTATGCGCGGTGCGTGGCCCGTGCCGCCCTTGCGTGAACGTCACACGGGCGGGGTGCGTAAGGGCGCATGGATTGAATTGTGTATCTGACACTCCTAGATGTGCGTGCTGGTGGTGGCCTGCAGGGGTCGGTCACGTGACTATGCGCTGACTGGCGTGAGGGAAAGTCACGTCCTCAGATCAGGCCAGGGCAGTTAAGGATGTGTTGACTATAGTTGATATTGGCTGACAAATATATACTGCTCTCTGGTATGATGCATGAATCCACTGGCGATACAACCTGTTAAATGGCAGCTGACAGAATGACTGGATGACAGTCATAGATGACAGCTGACTGACACAAAACTAAGTTTATCACCGAGACAGAGTTTAAAACAGATGTATTTAGTTGTTAAGACACTGTAGCAGTAACAGCTGCTTCATCTGATGAACATGGGTGGATACTGGATATACAAGTTGTTACAGAGCATAACAGCTGATCTGCTCTGTATATTGTCATGCACTCAAAAGTATACAATTGATATAATCTTGAAACAGACCTATACATCTTGATATAAAAATACACTGATTGGCATGATCTCTTCATGGATTGGTTTACATCACAGCACACATGTTAAACCAGTTAAACTGATCATTAAGCTGGTTCCACTGATAACTGAAATCACATTGCTTGACCTTAGCCTGATCATGTCCTCTTCAGTTCACTTGCATCAAGTTTTGTTGCTGGAATCCTTAAAATTGTCCCCATGATCTCTTTGCCAGGAGCAGATTGTTCTTCTTCATTTCAGGCCCAATAAGTGGGTTCATCTGGGCCATATAGCAGTACAGCCAGAACATCCAGCAAACAACAGCTGTCATCATCAGGCAAGCCTTTGTGATTCCATGGTGTGGGCTCTTGGGCACAAAGAATGGCAGGACCAATCCAACCACCAGCCAGAACCCAGTGACACAGCCGATTGGGATCCAGTCAACCCCCATCTTGGTGTTGTACCTGCAAAATAAGATTGAATCACAACCAGTTGGTGTAGATGATACCAAGACACCAGATCAACAATACACTAGTAGCATAACATCTTGCTTATCAACTTCAATAATATTGATGAGGCTATTGAGATGATGAAAGGACAATATAAATGAAGATCGGAATCAATATTGTGCCATGAAAAATTAGCAATCTAACATACAATGAATGAATGTGCTAAGTGTTGCAGAAAAATGATAAGAATCAAACCATTGCATCAGAATCCATAAACATAAAATAACATGAAAGCAAATGTGTACATTCCAGAGCATAAATACAGGGCAAAGTGCAAACAGTCATGCACTCATGCAACTGCATTTTTTAGTGTTAAATAACTGAAAAGTCATAATGGTTTCCTAACAAATCTGAAAAAATGATTATATAATCATCACATGGATATTGCTAAGGTCCAACTAATTGACATGTCAAAATACCACTTTGCATGCTATTGTTAGTGTAGATGATACCAACACACCAGATCAACAATACACTAGTAGCATGAAAAGTCCAATAGGTATTTTGACATGACTAAATATTGCTCTTTGCCCTACCAAACTTTGCAACATAATAACAGTGCCTAGGAGATACAACTGTAATGCCAGACACAGCCTAACACCAGACTGTTCATGCTATTTGTATTGGCAATATAGTGTGTAGTATTGTTACATCACCAATAGCATGAAAAGTCCTGTGTAAGGACATGCCCAGCATTACTGCATTACCCTATATCAACACTTTGGTGAGTCTACATCAGCCAGTATGCAAAATGTGGCAAGTTTCAGTGAGATCTCGTCTGGGCAAGGTTGGCACCAACACATCAAAATTGGGGCAGCTTTTGGAAATTTTGGGGCAGGTTGGAAATTTAGGGAAAGAATTGTAAATTTAGGGGCAGCTTTGGGAATATTGGGGCAGCTTTTGACTTTGGTGGCATAAGTAACAATTTACTGATTCACACTAGATAAAAGATGATTGTGATTACGACCGACCACATCCCCCGTCAAAAGGTTTTGGCTGAAAAAAGTGAATCTATACTAGATAAAACATGATCGTGAATACCCCCCCGCCCCCGGTCAACAGTATTTGCTGACTGAGGATCGAAATTTCCTCCTTGGGGGGAAAAAGTACAAATCCTGACCCAAATATCTTGTTGATGTTCCTGCCACGTTGTGCATACTGGTACATCAGTATCATCCACACCACTAATAGCATGTAAAGTCCAGTATTTGGGCATGTCTGTCATTATGGCCATTTATCCCTATCACCTAAAAATGTTAAATAAAACTCTGGGACTGGGACTGCAAAACAAGAACAAGAGTGATCAGACTAAGAATGAGAACGAGCCCAGCATTACAAGAATCAAACAAAACGCTAAGATACTGATATTCCTCTCGGGCCACTTAAACTTACCTCACTTCGTTAAAAATAAACAATTTGCTTATATCTTCAACAGTTTTGATTGATGTCCCTCAGATTAAACGCAGCAATAACTCATCCCACAATCCACAGCTCTCAGCAATCTCTCTCAATCACATGACTGAGAAGCGCGATGCTGATAAGCTCAGAGTGTTCACAAAGTATGTGCACAGTGCGGTCAGTGCTAACAATGCCGTTGGCATTACGTAAAATGTACACAGTCTCGACAAGTTGCCAACAACAGTCCACACACTTTGCGAACATCCCGACAGTGGAAACAGCTGCAGGAATGAGGCTGTCAAAATGCAATAGGGGTAAGCTGTGTGTAGCAAAGTTGCAGTGGCATAAAGTATCAGGTAAATTAGCTTAGGTTCCAAATTGAGGTAAAACAACTTCGATGAGCTACTTATCCGACGATTGTGAATATCGACGGTCACTCCACTTCGCTGGCAGATGTAGCAACCTGCGACCACAATAACACGAATAGGTATACGAAGTATGACGAAGATACTGTGATTTCAGCGGCTCTATACAAAAAAGGAAACCAGGTGATACAAAAATTCAGCATAGAAGTCAACGCGTCTCTGCACCCTTGATCACCGCTTGCCCTTGACCCATGGTACATACAAAGTAAAAACACTCCGCCGTGACCTAAACATTCACTTGGATTGCTTGAAGTTTACACCTCTAATAAGGGTCATTTACAAGGACTCTGTTGGTGAATAGGCAGCACCTTCCTGCCTATGCATATATGCCAAGATAAGGCCAAGCTCTAGGCCAGAGCGCCAAAACAGTTCGGCATTATCCGAAATTAAACGATACAATACCCATAAATCCCACAACTCTTACGATTTTATGATACAGCACAATTTGCATTACGTGCATGCAAATACGTATACAGACACTGTTGAAATATCAGTAATATTTCAATATAAATAATATATGTAGCCCCAAAAATGGTTTATCGTGATTATTGGCTTAATCTGGGCTTTTTATTGTAAACAGATGAAATGGGGATTTGGCAGCCATTGTCACATGTCATGTAACTTGACATGTATAATTTGCAAACCTTGGTTTCAAACAATAGGAGGAAGAGTTATGTGTGTGGCCGCTTGGGGGTGGAGAATGCTTTGCAATTTGTTTCAAAGTATTAATATATCTGATATTCCAACATCAAAGCATGATGAGAGCTTTAAGGATTGTCTGAAAGCTTTCAAACTTTTACTTTCTTTGATGACTAGTTGTAGTCAAGGCGATATATACCTGTAGTGGTCCGATCGCAATTAGGAGGAAACAATGAAATCACAATAGTTGGGAGTTGGGTTGAAAGGAAATTTTCGTGAACGTTCATTGTTTTATAAATGCATGGGTCGAATGTGGCACATAAATGTGTATTATTTTAACCAGGTCTTGACAATCAGCTTGTGCAATGTCATGATCTTTATGAAGGTCTCAAGCATGTTGCCAAGAAGGCAAATAAAAATATAATCTCAAACAAGTGGCAAATGTGCATGCACTATTATTTAGGTGCCTTACCTACCCAACAAAATTGGTATGTGTCTCTGTTAATGATGGACTTCTCTTAAAAACTTGGGTATTTGCTTTTTAGCAATTAACTTTGATATTACATTTATTTTCTAGCTTGCACTGTATAGGGTAAACGACCAAAACACCAGACACTTTGTAACACCAGACTTTTCATGGTATTGGTGATGTAGATGATACTGATGCATTATATTGCAAATAGCATGCAAGTCTGATGTTAGGACTTGTCGTGCATTATGGTGGTTCACCCTACCTATTGTATGGGTTACTGAACAGCTGCTATGATGATTGTGCAGGAGAAACCTGAACCTGGGAAGCAGTGTGGATCTGTTAATCATGGGTGGCATGTGAGCCACACTTATACAACTTAACTTCTGATAAATACAAAAGATTTACTGGATTATTCAAGCAACTTGGTCAAAAGATGTCATTGTGCTTAGACCCATATTATTGTAAACCTTAAGCTGTGTACAAAACTACAAAACTTGTAATGATATGTGCTGGAGAGAAAACAAGTGGTAGTTCATTAAGTAAAGTGATGCCTGATTCCAGTTAAGAGTAGCATCCCACATGGCATGATTAGTTATATTCATTAGCTTTGTCTGTGTTATCCAGTATGTAAAATGTGGCAGGAACATCAACAAGATATTTGGGGTAACCCAAATCTTACCCCAAATGGGACAGCAAGCTGTCCCATTTGGGGCAGGATTTTCCCTTTTTTCCTGAGGAGGAAATTTTGGTCCTCGTCAGGAAATACTGTTGACCGGGGGGGGGGGGGGTCAGGTATTCACAATCTTATTTTATCTATTATGGATTCACTTTGCGGCCCAAAGCTGTTGACTGGGGGAGGGATGTGGTCGGTTGTAATAATCATGATCATGTTTTATCTAGTGTGAATCAGTAAATTGTCACTTCTGCCCCAAAAAGTGAAAAGCTGTCCCAAAATTTCCAAAGCTGCCCCTAAATTTACAATTCTGCCCCTAGATTTAAAAGCTGCCCCCAAATTACCAAACCTGCCCCCAAATTTTTAAAAGCGGCCCCAATTTTGATGTGTTGGTGCCAACCCTGCCCAATAAGATCTTGTTGAAACTTGCCACGTTTTGCATACTGGTTTGTTATTATGCATTATTATCTCTGTTATCATTATCTTTGCCCAAGCCCAAGCTGTTAGCTGACAATACAAAGCTGAATGCATGTAAATATGTCAAATATGGAAAATTGTATTAACATGCTATCTGAATTTGATTCGCTGTTTATGTGGCCAGGGAGGTGTATATTGCCTTTCAACTAAGGGATCTGAGGTTGGCATTCCATGAAAGATCCTAATACCATGAGCTGTAGAGCAACTGCTGGGAAAGACACTGATGGAGTTGTCCAAAGAAGGAATTTCAATATGTTTATCAATAACCAACTTAAGATTTAGAAGTGGACTGCACTTGCTATCAGCAAAAACAACTAGGTCTTCAGCTCTTTAGATGTTCATTTGCTCATTTAAATGGGCAGATGATTCCTATTTCAAGAAAAGAAACTTTTCAAGACATTAGTATGACCCCCTCATTGATATGGCAATACATTCAGGGGTCATTTTACCAGAAAGACCAGAGTGAGTCAAACCCCAGGCCACATAGCAGTTAGAGGTATTTTACCCCCTGTTTTGGGATCAGCTTAGCAACTCAAACTTCTATCAACATGGATTTATTGTATTTTTACATTGTGTTACCCATGAAATAGGTGATAAGGAATATTGTGAATAGCCAAGATGGGATAGATTATGCTATAGAAGTTTACACTTGCATGTTGTAAAATAGAGAAGATAAGGAAAACATTAACAGAATATGTCCTATCATTGTTTCCCATTCTCCATGTTTTTTTTCTTCTCTCTTCTCAACCTAATCTAAGATAATCATGATGTTACCTTATGGCCTGGTGAAATGACCTGACATTACCTTAGGTGTATGACTTTCTGTTGGATTTGTCTGAAGATCTCCCTTTGGCAGGCCATATTAGGCTTAGGAAAGTTCATGGTTCTTGATGCTATTGTAAATTCTGATAATATAAATGTGACAGCCCTGTTGGTACATGGTCCATTGAATTAACCCTCGCCAGCGTAGGGCCCAATATCTACGTGACCGTGCAGTGTGTGTGTGTGTGTGTGTGTGTGTGTGTGTGTGTGTGTGTGTGTGTGTGTGTGTGTGTGTGTGTGTGTGTGTGTGTGTGTGTGTGTGTGTGTGTGTGTGTGTGTGTGTGTGTGTGTGTGTGTGTGTGTGTGTGTGTGTGTGTGTGTGTGTGTGTGTGTGTGTGTGTGTGTGTGTGTGTGTGTGTGTGTGTGTGTGTGTGTGTGTGTGTGTGTGTGTGTGTGTGTGTGTGTGTGTGTGTGTGTGTGTGTGTGTGTGTGTGTGTGTGTGTGTGTGTGTGTGTGTGTGTGTGTGTGTGTGTGTGTGTGTGTGTGTGTGTGTGTGTGTGTGTGTGTGTGTGTGTGTGTGTGTGTGTGTGTGTGTGTGTGTGTGTGTGTGTGTGTGTGTGTGTGTGTGTGTGTGTGTGTGTGTGTGTGTGTGTGTGTGTGTGTGTGTGTGTGTGTGTGTGTGTGTGTGTGTGTGTGTGTGTGTGTGTGTGTGTGTGTGTGTGTGTGTGTGTGTGTGTGTGTGTGTGTGTGTGTGTGTGTGTGTGTGTGTGTGTGTGTGTGTGTGTGTGTGTGTGTGTGTGTGTGTGTGTGTGTGTGTGTGTGTGTGTGTGTGTGTGTGTGTGTGTGTGTGTGTGTGTGTGTGTGTGCGTGTGTGGTGCGTGCTGTGCGTGCGTGCGTGCGTGCGTGCGTGCGTGCGTGCGTGCGTGCGTGCGTGCGTGCGTGCGTGCGTGCGTGCGTGCGTGCGTGCGTGCGTGCGTGCGTGCGTGCGTGCGTGCGTGCGTGCGTGCGTGCGTGCGTGCGTGCGTGCGTGCGTGCGTGCGTGCGTGCGTGCGTGCGTGCGTGCGTGCGTGCGTGCGTGCGTGCGTGCGTGCGTGCGTGCGTGCGTGCGTGCGTGCGTGCGTGCGTGCGTGCGTGCGTGCGTGCGTGCGTGCGTGCGTGCGTGCGTGCGTGCGTGCGTGCGTGCGTGCGTGCGTGCGTGCGTGCGTGCGTGCGTGCGTGCGTGCGTGCGTGCGTGCGTGCGTGCGTGCGTGCGTGCGTGCGTGCGTGCGTGCGTGCGTGCGTGCGTGCGTGCGTGCGTGCGTGCGTGCGTGCGTGCGTGCGTGCGTGCGTGCGTGCGTGCGTGCGTGCGTGCGTGCGTGCGTGCGTGCGTGCGTGCGTGCGTGCGTGCGTGCGTGCGTGCGTGCGTGCGTGCGTGCGTGCGTGCGTGCGTGCGTGCGTGCGTGCGTGCGTGCGTGCGTGCGTGCGTGCGTGCGTGCGTGCGTGCGTGCGTGCGTGCGTGCGTGCGTGCGTGCGTGCGTGCGTGCGTGCGTGCGTGCGTGCGTGCGTGCGTGCGTGCGTGCGTGCGTGCGTGCGTGCGTGCGTGCGTGCGTGCGTGCGTGCGTGCGTGCGTGCGTGCGTGCGTGCGTGCGTGCGTGCGTGCGTGCGTGCGTGCGTGCGTGCGTGCGTGCGTGCGTGCGTGCGTGCGTGCGTGCGTGCGTGCGTGCGTGCGTGCGTGCGTGCGTGCGTGCGTGCGTGCGTGCGTGCGTGCGTGCGTGCGTGCGTGCGTGCGTGCGTGCGTGCGTGCGTGCGTGCGTGCGTGCGTGCGTGCGTGCGTGCGTGCGTGCGTGCGTGCGTGCGTGCGTGCGTGCGTGCGTGCGTGCGTGCGTGCGTGCGTGCGTGCGTGCGTGCGTGCGTGCGTGCGTGCGTGCGTGCGTGCGTGCGTGCGTGCGTGCGTGCGTGCGTGCGTGCGTGCGTGCGTGCGTGCGTGCGTGCGTGCGTGCGTGCGTGCGTGCGTGCGTGCGTGCGTGCGTGCGTGCGTGCGTGCGTGCGTGCGTGCGTGCGTGCGTGCGTGCGTGCGTGCGTGCGTGCGTGCGTGCGTGCGTGCGTGCGTGCGTGCGTGCGTGCGTGCGTGCGTGCGTGCGTGCGTGCGTGCGTGCGTGCGTGCGTGCGTGCGTGCGTGCGTGCGTGCGTGCGTGCGTGCGTGCGTGCGTGCGTGCGTGCGTGCGTGCGTGCGTGCGTGCGTGCGTGCGTGCGTGCGTGCGTGCGTGCGTGCGTGCGTGCGTGCGTGCGTGCGTGCGTGCGTGCGTGCGTGCGTGCGTGCGTGCGTGCGTGCGTGCGTGCGTGCGTGCGTGCGTGCGTGCGTGCGTGCGTGCGTGCGTGCGTGCGTGCGTGCGTGCGTGCGTGCGTGCGTGCGTGTGTGCGTGTGTGCGTGTGTGCGTGTGTGCGTGTGTGCGTGTGTGCGTGTGTGCGTGTGTGCGTGTGTGCGTGTGTGCGTGTGTGCGTGTGTGCGTGTGTGCGTGTGTGCGTGTGTGCGTGTGTGCGTGTGTGCGTGTGTGCGTGTGTGCGTGTGTGCGTGTGTGCGTGTGTGCGTGTGTGCGTGTGTGCGTGTGTGCGTGTGTGCGTGTGTGCGTGTGTGCGTGTGTGCGTGTGTGCGTGTGTGCGTGTGTGCGTGTGTGCGTGTGTGCGTGTGTGCGTGTGTGCGTGTGTGCGTGTGTGCGTGTGTGCGTGTGTGCGTGTGTGCGTGTGTGCGTGTGTGCGTGTGTGCGTGTGTGCGTGTGTGCGTGTGTGCGTGTGTGCGTGTGTGCGTGTGTGCGTGTGTGCGTGTGTGCGTGTGTGCGTGTGTGCGTGTGTGCGTGTGTGCGTGTGTGCGTGTGTGCGTGTGTGCGTGTGTGCGTGTGTGCGTGTGTGCGTGTGTGCGTGTGTGCGTGTGTGCGTGTGTGCGTGTGTGCGTGTGTGCGTGTGTGCGTGTGTGCGTGTGTGCGTGTGTGCGTGTGTGCGTGTGTGCGTGTGTGCGTGTGTGCGTGTGTGCGTGTGTGCGTGTGTGCGTGTGTGCGTGTGTGCGTGTGTGCGTGTGTGCGTGTGTGCGTGTGTGCGTGTGTGCGTGTGTGCGTGTGTGCGTGTGTGCGTGTGTGCGTGTGTGCGTGTGTGCGTGTGTGCGTGTGTGCGTGTGTGCGTGTGTGCGTGTGTGCGTGTGTGCGTGTGTGCGTGTGTGCGTGTGTGCGTGTGTGCGTGTGTGCGTGTGTGCGTGTGTGCGTGTGTGCGTGTGTGCGTGTGTGCGTGTGTGCGTGTGTGCGTGTGTGCGTGTGTGCGTGTGTGCGTGTGTGCGTGTGTGCGTGTGTGCGTGTGTGCGTGTGTGCGTGTGTGCGTGTGTGCGTGTGTGCGTGTGTGCGTGTGTGCGTGTGTGCGTGTGTGCGTGTGTGCGTGTGTGCGTGTGTGCGTGTGTGCGTGTGTGCGTGTGTGCGTGTGTGCGTGTGTGCGTGTGTGCGTGTGTGCGTGTGTGCGTGTGTGCGTGTGTGCGTGTGTGCGTGTGTGCGTGTGTGCGTGTGTGCGTGTGTGCGTGTGTGCGTGTGTGCGTGTGTGCGTGTGTGCGTGTGTGCGTGTGTGCGTGTGTGCGTGTGTGCGTGTGTGCGTGTGTGCGTGTGTGCGTGTGTGCGTGTGTGCGTGTGTGCGTGTGTGCGTGTGTGCGTGTGTGCGTGTGTGCGTGTGTGCGTGTGTGCGTGTGTGCGTGTGTGCGTGTGTGCGTGTGTGCGTGTGTGCGTGTGTGCGTGTGTGCGTGTGTGCGTGTGTGCGTGTGTGCGTGTGTGCGTGTGTGCGTGTGTGCGTGTGTGCGTGTGTGCGTGTGTGCGTGTGTGCGTGTGTGCGTGTGTGCGTGTGTGCGTGTGTGCGTGTGTGCGTGTGTGCGTGTGTGCGTGTGTGCGTGTGTGCGTGTGTGCGTGTGTGCGTGTGTGCGTGTGTGCGTGTGTGCGTGTGTGCGTGTGTGCGTGTGTGCGTGTGTGCGTGTGTGCGTGTGTGCGTGTGTGCGTGTGTGCGTGTGTGCGTGTGTGCGTGTGTGCGTGTGTGCGTGTGTGCGTGTGTGCGTGTGTGCGTGTGTGCGTGTGTGCGTGTGTGCGTGTGTGCGTGTGTGCGTGTGTGCGTGTGTGCGTGTGTGCGTGTGTGCGTGTGTGCGTGTGTGCGTGTGTGCGTGTGTGCGTGTGTGCGTGTGTGCGTGTGTGCGTGTGTGCGTGTGTGCGTGTGTGCGTGTGTGCGTGTGTGCGTGTGTGCGTGTGTGCGTGTGTGCGTGTGTGCGTGTGTGCGTGTGTGCGTGTGTGCGTGTGTGCGTGTGTGCGTGTGTGCGTGTGTGCGTGTGTGCGTGTGTGCGTGTGTGCGTGTGTGCGTGTGTGCGTGTGTGCGTGTGTGCGTGTGTGCGTGTGTGCGTGTGTGCGTGTGTGCGTGTGTGCGTGTGTGCGTGTGTGCGTGTGTGCGTGTGTGCGTGTGTGCGTGTGTGCGTGTGTGCGTGTGTGCGTGTGTGCGTGTGTGCGTGTGTGCGTGTGTGCGTGTGTGCGTGTGTGCGTGTGTGCGTGTGTGCGTGTGTGCGTGTGTGCGTGTGTGCGTGTGTGCGTGTGTGCGTGTGTGCGTGTGTGCGTGTGTGCGTGTGTGCGTGTGTGCGTGTGTGCGTGTGTGCGTGTGTGCGTGTGTGCGTGTGTGCGTGTGTGCGTGTGTGCGTGTGTGCGTGTGTGCGTGTGTGCGTGTGTGCGTGTGTGCGTGTGTGCGTGTGTGCGTGTGTGCGTGTGTGCGTGTGTGCGTGTGTGCGTGTGTGCGTGTGTGCGTGTGTGCGTGTGTGCGTGTGTGCGTGTGTGCGTGTGTGCGTGTGTGCGTGTGTGCGTGTGTGCGTGTGTGCGTGTGTGCGTGTGTGCGTGTGTGCGTGTGTGCGTGTGTGCGTGTGTGCGTGTGTGCGTGTGTGCGTGTGTGCGTGTGTGCGTGTGTGCGTGTGTGCGTGTGTGCGTGTGTGCGTGTGTGCGTGTGTGCGTGTGTGCGTGTGTGCGTGTGTGCGTGTGTGCGTGTGTGCGTGTGTGCGTGTGTGCGTGTGTGCGTGTGTGCGTGTGTGCGTGTGTGCGTGTGTGCGTGTGTGCGTGTGTGCGTGTGTGCGTGTGTGCGTGTGTGCGTGTGTGCGTGTGTGCGTGTGTGCGTGTGTGCGTGTGTGCGTGTGTGCGTGTGTGCGTGTGTGCGTGTGTGCGTGTGTGCGTGTGTGCGTGTGTGCGTGTGTGCGTGTGTGCGTGTGTGCGTGTGTGCGTGTGTGCGTGTGTGCGTGTGTGCGTGTGTGCGTGTGTGCGTGTGTGCGTGTGTGCGTGTGTGCGTGTGTGCGTGTGTGCGTGTGTGCGTGTGTGCGTGTGTGCGTGTGTGCGTGTGTGCGTGTGTGCGTGTGTGCGTGTGTGCGTGTGTGCGTGTGTGCGTGTGTGCGTGTGTGCGTGTGTGCGTGTGTGCGTGTGTGCGTGTGTGCGTGTGTGCGTGTGTGCGTGTGTGCGTGTGTGCGTGTGTGCGTGTGTGCGTGTGTGCGTGTGTGCGTGTGTGCGTGTGTGCGTGTGTGCGTGTGTGCGTGTGTGCGTGTGTGCGTGTGTGCGTGTGTGCGTGTGTGCGTGTGTGCGTGTGTGCGTGTGTGCGTGTGTGCGTGTGTGCGTGTGTGCGTGTGTGCGTGTGTGCGTGTGTGCGTGTGTGCGTGTGTGCGTGTGTGCGTGTGTGCGTGTGTGCGTGTGTGCGTGTGTGCGTGTGTGCGTGTGTGCGTGTGTGCGTGTGTGCGTGTGTGCGTGTGTGCGTGTGTGCGTGTGTGCGTGTGTGCGTGTGTGCGTGTGTGCGTGTGTGCGTGTGTGCGTGTGTGCGTGTGTGCGTGTGTGCGTGTGTGCGTGTGTGCGTGTGTGCGTGTGTGCGTGTGTGCGTGTGTGCGTGTGTGCGTGTGTGCGTGTGTGCGTGTGTGCGTGTGTGCGTGTGTGCGTGTGTGCGTGTGTGCGTGTGTGCGTGTGTGCGTGTGTGCGTGTGTGCGTGTGTGCGTGTGTGCGTGTGTGCGTGTGTGCGTGTGTGCGTGTGTGCGTGTGTGCGTGTGTGCGTGTGTGCGTGTGTGCGTGTGTGCGTGTGTGCGTGTGTGCGTGTGTGCGTGTGTGCGTGTGTGCGTGTGTGCGTGTGTGCGTGTGTGCGTGTGTGCGTGTGTGCGTGTGTGCGTGTGTGCGTGTGTGCGTGTGTGCGTGTGTGCGTGTGTGCGTGTGTGCGTGTGTGCGTGTGTGCGTGTGTGCGTGTGTGCGTGTGTGCGTGTGTGCGTGTGTGCGTGTGTGCGTGTGTGCGTGTGTGCGTGTGTGCGTGTGTGCGTGTGTGCGTGTGTGCGTGTGTGCGTGTGTGCGTGTGTGCGTGTGTGCGTGTGTGCGTGTGTGCGTGTGTGCGTGTGTGCGTGTGTGCGTGTGTGCGTGTGTGCGTGTGTGCGTGTGTGCGTGTGTGCGTGTGTGCGTGTGTGCGTGTGTGCGTGTGTGCGTGTGTGCGTGTGTGCGTGTGTGCGTGTGTGCGTGTGTGCGTGTGTGCGTGTGTGCGTGTGTGCGTGTGTGCGTGTGTGCGTGTGTGCGTGTGTGCGTGTGTGCGTGTGTGCGTGTGTGCGTGTGTGCGTGTGTGCGTGTGTGCGTGTGTGCGTGTGTGCGTGTGTGCGTGTGTGCGTGTGTGCGTGTGTGCGTGTGTGCGTGTGTGCGTGTGTGCGTGTGTGCGTGTGTGCGTGTGTGCGTGTGTGCGTGTGTGCGTGTGTGCGTGTGTGCGTGTGTGCGTGTGTGCGTGTGTGCGTGTGTGCGTGTGTGCGTGTGTGCGTGTGTGCGTGTGTGCGTGTGTGCGTGTGTGCGTGTGTGCGTGTGTGCGTGTGTGCGTGTGTGCGTGTGTGCGTGTGTGCGTGTGTGCGTGTGTGCGTGTGTGCGTGTGTGCGTGTGTGCGTGTGTGCGTGTGTGCGTGTGTGCGTGTGTGCGTGTGTGCGTGTGTGCGTGTGTGCGTGTGTGCGTGTGTGCGTGTGTGCGTGTGTGCGTGTGTGCGTGTGTGCGTGTGTGCGTGTGTGCGTGTGTGCGTGTGTGCGTGTGTGCGTGTGTGCGTGTGTGCGTGTGTGCGTGTGTGCGTGTGTGCGTGTGTGCGTGTGTGCGTGTGTGCGTGTGTGCGTGTGTGCGTGTGTGCGTGTGTGCGTGTGTGCGTGTGTGCGTGTGTGCGTGTGTGCGTGTGTGCGTGTGTGCGTGTGTGCGTGTGTGCGTGTGTGCGTGTGTGCGTGTGTGCGTGTGTGCGTGTGTGCGTGTGTGCGTGTGTGCGTGTGTGCGTGTGTGCGTGTGTGCGTGTGTGCGTGTGTGCGTGTGTGCGTGTGTGCGTGTGTGCGTGTGTGCGTGTGTGCGTGTGTGCGTGTGTGCGTGTGTGCGTGTGTGCGTGTGTGCGTGTGTGCGTGTGTGCGTGTGTGCGTGTGTGCGTGTGTGCGTGTGTGCGTGTGTGCGTGTGTGCGTGTGTGCGTGTGTGCGTGTGTGCGTGTGTGCGTGTGTGCGTGTGTGCGTGTGTGCGTGTGTGCGTGTGTGCGTGTGTGCGTGTGTGCGTGTGTGCGTGTGTGCGTGTGTGCGTGTGTGCGTGTGTGCGTGTGTGCGTGTGTGCGTGTGTGCGTGTGTGCGTGTGTGCGTGTGTGCGTGTGTGCGTGTGTGCGTGTGTGCGTGTGTGCGTGTGTGCGTGTGTGCGTGTGTGCGTGTGTGCGTGTGTGCGTGTGTGCGTGTGTGCGTGTGTGCGTGTGTGCGTGTGTGCGTGTGTGCGTGTGTGCGTGTGTGCGTGTGTGCGTGTGTGCGTGTGTGCGTGTGTGCGTGTGTGCGTGTGTGCGTGTGTGCGTGTGTGCGTGTGTGCGTGTGTGCGTGTGTGCGTGTGTGCGTGTGTGCGTGTGTGCGTGTGTGCGTGTGTGCGTGTGTGCGTGTGTGCGTGTGTGCGTGTGTGCGTGTGTGCGTGTGTGCGTGTGTGCGTGTGTGCGTGTGTGCGTGTGTGCGTGTGTGCGTGTGTGCGTGTGTGCGTGTGTGCGTGTGTGCGTGTGTGCGTGTGTGCGTGTGTGCGTGTGTGCGTGTGTGCGTGTGTGCGTGTGTGCGTGTGTGCGTGTGTGCGTGTGTGCGTGTGTGCGTGTGTGCGTGTGTGCGTGTGTGCGTGTGTGCGTGTGTGCGTGTGTGCGTGTGTGCGTGTGTGCGTGCGTGCGTGCGTGCGTGCGTGCGTGCGTGCGTGTGTGCGTGTGTGCGTGTGTGCGTGTGTGCGTGTGTGTGTGCGTGCGTGCGTGCGTGCGTGCGTGCGTGTGCGCGCGGGCGTGCGGGCGTGCGGGTGTGCGGGGGGGGGGGGGGGGGGGCACGACCCCCTGGCGTTTCGCCCCTAATTGAGCTAGAGCTTCGATTAAAAACAAGCGTGTTGCTTGTGATGAGAGGAAGCCGTTGATATCCGATTTAAAGGTCCTGGGTCATTAGGTGACCTCTGAGGTCATGCCAATGACCCAGATTTCATCCAAATCGTGAATGTGTAGAGATTGAATTATAATCGAGCTAGAATCGTGAACGAGCATATAATTGTGCAAAATGGGTGCCAAATTTGAAATCGGCATCACAAAATGTCCTATAAACTACCAGAGTCCAAAAAGGTCATGTCAAGTCATCGGAGGTCAGTGGCCTCGGTTGACCTGTGAAAGTGCATGACCCCAGTGGAACATATAATAATGTAAAATGGATTCCAAATTTGAAATCAGCATCACAAAATGTCCTAGAAACTGCCAGAGGGAAAACGAAGTCGTATCAGGTCATCGGGGGTCAATGACCTCGGCTGACCTCTGAAAAGGTCAACTGAGGTTACAATTTCAGTGGAACCCATAAGTGTCACCTGTTAACACCTGTGCATATGCTCCGGAGCAACAGACACTCGGGAAGTGCACAAGTTACAGGCATCGATACTACGGGACGCCAGTTGCGCCTGACATGACCTTGAGAAACAGGTCATAGGTCAAGGGTCATGGGAAGTAGAAGTTTCAAATATTCCGAGTATGTGTCAAATTGTTCAAAAGTAGGGTACTGCAAGTTTCAGCACAATCGGTTTATAACTACGTGAGTTATTCCCGAAAAACCGAGGGGTGGCATCCCCCCCCCCCCCGCATACGCTGGCGAGGGTTAACATTGATTTCACATGCTTGCACTGGACTAGTCTGTACACATAGACATTGATCTCCCCCTGTGCATGGAGTGCAGGGTTGCTGGTAAACCTCAAACTGTCTCAACTCTCAATATTCCTGATTTCCATATGACTATTTTATCAACGTTTCATTCATGGAATGTACTTGGACAGAAAATGTACATGAGTATTTAATTCTGAAAATCGTATTGTTTCACCTCCAATGTTGCCAACATAGCTAGGAAGATAGCGTCCAACACAAATTTGAAGAAAAAAACATGACTGTACCAAGCAAGAGACTGGCTGAATACTTCTTCATCTGTGGCATCAATTATTCAAAAGGACTGCAGAATGACGCAATTGCAGGTAATATTCTTTCTTCAGTAGTCAGCAAGCACAAATCCCTTTTGCATTTAATCGTTTTTTTTGCATCATTTTCTACTTTTAATATGTGTGTGCAGTACTCCAGCTACTGTGTTTACTATGCCAGTCGTTTTGCTGAGACCAGTTGTGTTTCATGTTTACATTGTTGCCATTGTTCAGCTGACCCGGGCACTCTGTATGTGTTTCCCCAGCAGACAGCACTGCGCAGCCGTCCGGACCGCTGCAGAGGTCGTACACGGCCGACATCCTGGGCCACTACCCGGAGGCACGCGCCGAGCCCGTCTTCGATCCCGACGCCACGCGAATGGTAAGCACCCGCCGGAGGCACGCGCCGAGCCCGTCTTCGATCCCGACGCCACGCGAATGGTAAGCACCCGCCGGAGGCACGCGCCGAGCCCGTCTTCGATCCCGACGCCACGCGAATGGTAAGCACCCGGAGGCACGCGCCGAGCCCGTCTTCGATCCCGACGCCACGCGAATGGTAAGCACCCGGAGGCACGCGCCGAGCCCGTCTTCGATCCCGACGCCACGCGAATGGTAAGCACCCGGAGGCACGCGCCGAGCCCGTCTTCGATCCCGACGCCACGCGAATGGTAAGCGGTGAGGAGTGATTTTGGGACTGATTCCACCTCTCCTGGCGCCTGCTCCAGGTGGTACCAACATCATTAATATCTGAACGGAAATTTCCACACAGGGATGATTGATGAAATGCTCTTGGTTTTTGTTCTTCTAAAGAACCAGACCCGTTCTTTTGCCTTCAGACTGTATCGGAACTGAACACAGCCCTGTTGAGTTACATAACCACATTGCCCTGACGGCTCTGTTCAACGTGTCCGCCTCCCAACTGACGCACAGTTTTCCACGCCCAGCCGTGGTGTGTGCGTGTGCGTGTGCGTGTGCGTGTGCGTGTGCGTGTGCGTGTGCGTGTGCGTGTGCGTGTGCGTGTGCGTGTGCGTGTGCGTGTGCGTGTGCGTGTGCGTGTGTGAGTGTGAGTGTGGGTGTGGGTGTGTGCGCGTGCGCGTGCGCGCGCGCGCGGGTGTCTGTCTGCGTGTCTGTCTGCGTGTCTGTCTGCGTGTCTGTCTGCGTGTGTGTCTGTGTTCCGTTTCCCGGGCTCGGACCGTGACTCGTGTGTCTGTGACATTTTCCCAGCTGGCGCTGCCCCGGGGTCTGCAGTTCCGCACGCAGAAGCACAGCCTGTCGCCGGCGTTCCACAGTTTCATCATCACACGGGAGGACGGCAGCAGGCTGTGCGGCTTCGCCTACACCTTCTTCGAGCGCGTCGAGGACCGGGCGACCTGCGACACGATGCACACGCTGCAGGTACTCACACCTCCCTCCCTCCGCTTCTATCTGCCCGTGATCGTGTCCTAGGTATATGGTCGTAAAGGTACTCACACGTCCCTCCCTCCGCTTCTATCTGCCCGTGATCGTGTCCTAGGTATGTGGTCGTAAAGGTACTCACACGCCCCTCCCTCCGCTTCTATCTGCCCGTGATCGTGTCCTAGGTATGTGGTCGTAAAGGTACTCACACGTCTCTCCCTCCCTCCGCTTCTATCTGCCCGTGATCGTGTCCTAGGTATGTGGTCGTAAAGGTACTCACACGCCCCTCCCTCCCTCCGCTTCTATCTGCCCGTGCTCGTGTCCTAGGTATGTGGTCGTAAAGGTACTCACACGTCCCTCCCTCCCTCCGCTTCTATCTGCCCGTGATCGTGTCCTAGGTATATGGTCGTAAAGGTACTCACACGCCCCTCCCTCCCTCCGCTTCTATCTGCCCGTGATCGTGTCCTAGGTATATGGTCGTAAAGGTACTCACACGCCCCTCCCTCCCTCCGCTTCTATCTGCCCGTGATCGTGTCCTAGGTATATGGTCGTAAAGGTACTCACACGTCCCTCCCTCCGCTTCTATCTGCCCGTGATCGTGTCCTAGGTATGTGGTCGTAAAGTTACTCACACGTCCCTCCCTCCCTCCGCTTCTATCTGCCCGTGATCGTGTCCTAGGTATATGGTCGTAAAGGTACTCACACGTCCCTCCCTCCCTCCGCTTCTATCTACCCGTGATCGTGTCCTAGGTATGTGGTCGTAAAGGTACTCACACCTCCCTCCCTCCGCTTCTATCTGCCCGTGATCGTGTCCTAGGTATGTGGTCGTAAAGGTACTCACACGTCCCTCCCTCCCTCCGCTTCTATCTGCCCGTGATCATATCCTAGGCATATGGTCGTAAAGGTACTCACACCTCCCTCCCTCCGCTTCCATCTGCCCGTGATCGTGTCCTAGGTATATGGTCGTAAAGGTACTCACACGTCCCTCCCTCCCTCCGCTTCTATCTGCCCGTGATCGTGTCCTAGGTATGTGGTCGTAAAGGTACTCACACGTCCCTCCCTCCCTCCGCTTCTATCTGCCCGTGATCGTGTCCTAGGTATGTGGTCGTAAAGGTACTCACACCTCCCTCCCTCCGCTTCTATCTGCCCGTGATCGTGTCCTAGGTATGTGGTCGTAAAGGTACTCACACCTCCCTCCCTCCGCTTCTATCTGCCCGTGATCGTGTCCTAGGTATGTGGTCGTAAAGGTACTCACACGTCCCTCCCTCCCTCCGCTTCTATCTACCCGTGATCGTGTCCTAGGTATGTGGTCGTAAAGGTACTCACACCTCCCTCCCTCCGCTTCTATCTGCCCGTGATCGTGTCCTAGGTATGTGGTCGTAAAGGTACTCACACGTCCCTCCCTCCCTCTGCTTCTATCTGCCCGTGATCGTGTCCTAGGTATGTGGTCGTAAAGGTACTCACACGTCCCTCCCTTCCTCCGCTTCTATCTGCCCGTGATCGTGTCCTAGGTATATGGTCGTAAAGGTACTCACACGTCCCTCCCTCCCTCCGCTTCTATCTGCCCGTGATCGTGTCCTAGGTATATGGTCGTAAAGGTACTCACACGTCCCTCCCTCCCTCCGCTTCTATCTACCCGTGATCGTGTCCTAGGTATATGGTCGTAAAGGTACTCACCTCCCTCCCTCCGCTGCCATCTGCCCGTGATCGTGTCCTAGGTATGTGGTCGTAAAGGTTCTCACACGCCCCTCCCTCCCTCCGCTGCTATCTGCCCGTGTTCGTGTCCTAGGTATATGGTCGTAAAGGTTCTCACACGCCCCTCCCTCCCTCCGCTGCTATCTGCCCGTGTTCGTGTCCTAGGTATATGGTCGTAAAGGTTCTCACACGCCCCTCCCTCCCTCCGCTGCTATCTGCCCGTGTTCGTGTCCTAGGTATATGGTCGTAAAGGTTCTCACACGCCCCTCCCTCCCTCCGCTGCTATCTGCCCGTGTTCGTGTCCTAGGTATATGGTCGTAAAGGTTCTCACACGCCCCTCCCTCCCTCCGCTGCTATCTGCCCGTGTTCGTGTCCTAGGTATATGGTCGTAAAGGTTCTCACACGCCCCTCCCTCCCTCCGCTGCTATCTGCCCGTGTTCGTGTCCTAGGTATGTGGTCGTAAAGGTACTCACACGTCCCTCCCTCCCTCCGCTTCTATCTGCCCGTGATCGTGTCCTAGGTATGTGGTCGTAAAGGTACTCATACGTCCCTCCCTCCCTCCGCTTCTATCTGCCCGTGTTCGTGATACATATGGGCGTAAAGGTACTCACACGCCCCTCCCTCCCTCCGCTTCTATCTGCCCGTGCTCGTGTCCTAGGTATATGGTCGTAAAGGTACTCACACGCCCCTCCCTCCCTCCGCTTCCATCTGCCCGTGATCGTGTCCTAGGTATATGGTCGTAAAGGTACTCACACGCCCCTCCCTCCCTCCGCTTCTATCTGCCCGTACTCGTGTCCTAGGTATATGGTCGTAAAGGTACTCACACTTCCCTCCCTCCCTCCGCTTCCATCTGCCCGTGATCGTGTCCTAGGTATGTGGTCGTAAAGGTACTCACACGCCCCTCCCTCCCTCCGCTTCTATCTGCCCGTGCCCGTGTCCTAGGTATATGGTCGTAAAGGTACTCACACGTCCCTCCCTCCCTCCGCTTCTATCTGCCCGTGATCGTGTCCTAGGTATATGGTCGTAAAGGTACTCACACGTCCCTCCCTCCGCTTCTATCTGCCCGTGCCCGTGTCCTAGGTATATGGTCGTAAAGCACATTTCCCTCGTGATTTGGCACTATTATACCAGACACATTACACATATTACTTTACTGGTACTTTCGGTCGGACGTTTGCGATCATGTAAGAGCTGCGTCAGGATCAGAATGTATACCGATCTATCCGTAGTGTTGACACTCACCACCACACCACTCTCCGGGCACCTGTCCAATGTCCAGTGGTCAGCACCACCACCGACTCGTGCTATATCTGTGTGCCCCAGTCGCAATAAACACCGCTGCCGACCTACCCATGCTGTGTGGCTGTATGGCCAATAAGCTGCCCAGCGTGTTGTCTGCGCGCCTCAGTCCCAGTACACACCGCCACCTCCCAGTCCCAGTACACACCGCCACCCCCCCCCCCCCCCCAGTCCCCGTGCCACCAGGTTGACCCGTGATGTACCCGGCCTGTCTCAGTCCCAGTACACACCGCCACCTCCCCAGTCCCCGTGCCACCAGGCTGACCCGTGATGTACCCGGCCTGTCTCAGTCCCAGTACACACCGCCACCTCCCCAGTCCCCGTGCCACCAGGCTGACCCGTGCCGTACCCGGTCTGTCTCAGTTCCAGTACACACCGCCACCTCCCCAGTCCCCGTGCCACCAGGTTGACCCGTGACGTGACCCGTGCCGGTCTGTCTCAGTCCCAGTATCTGGCCGAGATGTCCAGCGGCAACGCGTCGCAGCAGCAGACATCCTCCCGCTCGTTGCCACGCCACTTCAAGCTGGCCACCAAGCTGACCACGCACGCGCAGAGCTACTACGACGTCACCAAGGACCAGCTGTACGTCTGCAAGTGCATCGGCCTGCTGATGTGCCTGCCGTACCTGCAGGTGGCGCGCGTGTTCCTCGGCCGGCTCTACAGGTACGCACGGACGCGGGCCGCGGCCGGGTCCAGTTGAATACACTCAGTGCAGGAGTAGCTACCCGAGGAGACGCAATGCTAGAATCGGTTTTAGAAGAAATGATAAGGTTTCACAAACGAAAAATTAAAATGTAAGCAACTTTATTGTTTATGAGGCATTTACAGTATAAGTACATGTAAATATACGAGATGCAACATGCAACATCCTCGTAGATCTGCGACTGAGACAAATGTCCCTGTCCATAACCTATAGATTATAAGCCTTTCTCGTGTTGATGCTTTTCTCCGCTTCCATCGGCGCCTACACAATGTGTGCTCGACCGCCATCAGAAAACCCCTTCCCCCTCAACCACCATCTCTCGACAGACACTCGCGCTCCCCGAGCAGCTGTCTGCCGCTGGAGTCGTACGTCAGTCAGCTGCTGTTCGGCGTCACGGTGCCGCCGCCGGGCCGCAGCGTGCGTCTGCCGCTGCTGGGCGACCACGCGGTGCTCCAGCGGCCCACCGTGGCTGAACTGCCCATCTTCGAGTACCCGATCCGGCAGCTGTTCGCCGCCGTCGGCGTGGAGAAGGTCATCCAGATGGTGTCGTGTCTTCTGCTGGAGCATCAGATCGTGCTCTACGCGCATGGTGAGTGGAGGAGGGCAGGCCGGGACGTGGGGCCTGTGTGGGGATGGATCGCATTGGCTGGGTTGTGGCGTGGCGCGGGAGAGGATTTAAAGGGAATGTTTCACCTTTGTATTGGTTTTTAACTGAGATAGCCATTATCTTTGGCCGTTATTGAAATATCGAAAATACTCGAGTCATTTTCCCAAAAACTTGGCCGTTTTTAAGCAATTTAATTTCTCATTTGCAAAATGGGGTCTAGGTAGTGCCGCCGCTGATTGGCTGACAGCCACTTTGTCAGCCAATCCCACTTTGTCAGCCAATCAGCGGCGGTATATAGCTCAATAGTGACGTCATCATCCCAAATTTAAAACCTTAATTTGTATAAAGTTAAGCGACTTCGAGATACAAAATATCACCATCGTTTTCAGCAGCAATTCTTCGTATTTTTGACAACAACCAGCGTATATTTGACAACTTTCAGAAAGGTGAAACATTCCCTTTAGCAGGATGTATCATGTCACATTGATGTGTGGGTAGTGGGGTTTGGTTTGGGGCGTTTTCGTTTCCATGTGTGTGCCTTCGATTTAGTCGGTGATGGTGGAGGCGTTGGATGCCATTATTTTGGCCATTGCGACCTCAAATGTGTGCTGGTTGCGTGGGATACTTGGTATCATAGTATCTGCATCAGTATCTGTGTGTTTGCCTGGTTTATGCCGTGCTGTGCTGTGCTGGACGGCGCGGCGTCGGTACTGGTCTGGTTCAAACCAGTACTGGCCAGTAGCCGGTACTGGTCCGTTCTGGTTCGACCCGGTTCGACCCGGCTCGACCCGGCTCGACCCGGCTCGACCCGGCTCTGTGCGGTCTCGGAGCCTAGCCTACCGCCGCCGCCGCCGCCGCCGTGTTTTTCTTCAGACCCGTACAAGCTGATGCTGGTTGCCGAGTCGCTGTGCGCGCTGCTGTTCCCGTTCAGCTGGCCTCACGTATACGCCCCGGTACTGCCGGCCTCCCTGGCACACTTCCTGGACGCGCCCGTGCCCTACGTGATGGGATTGACGCACGGCGGCAGCCGGCCCAGCCAGGAGGACGGAGCGGTCAGTGGGGAGGACGGAGCGGTCAGTGGGGAGGACGGAGCGGTCAGTGGGGAGGACGGAGCGGTCAGTGGGGAGGACGGAGCGGTCAGTGGGGAGGACGGAGCTGTCAGTGGGGAGGACGGAGCGGTCAGTGGGGAGGACGGAGCGGTCAGTGGGGAGGACGGAGCGGTCAGTGGGGAGGACGGAGCGGTCAGTGGGGAGGACCGGAGGACGGTGGGGAGGACGGAGCGGTCAGTGGGTATGGGGGGGGGGGGCTGAGGACAGTGGGGAGGACGGAGCGGTCAGTGGGGAGGACCGGAGGGGTCAGTGGGGAGGGGGAGCTGAGCTGTCCGGCCGGCGCTGACGCTGTCCGGCCCATGTGACAAACACAGGGCCAGCCTGACAGCCGGTACGTGCGGCCAGCGAACTCGAAGAAGTCCACCAAGACGACCTCGAATGCTCTCGTCGGCAGAGGCATCTGGAGGATCGGCTCCTTCTGCTGTTTCGGCAGATGAAGCCGGCACTCTTGGCAGGACTTCACCACGTTGGAGATGTCGCGGTCGATTCCTGGCCAGTAGACCACCTGTCTCGCCCTTCTTTTAGTCCTCTCTTCTCCCTGATGACTGGCGTGCAGCTTCTGCAGAACGTCACGACGGATGCTGCTAGGGACGACGATCCGCTGCCCGCAGATGACTAGGTCGCCGTCTACCGACAGTTGATCCCGCATGCTCCAGTACGGCCGGACCTGCGGGGCGACATCTGACTTGTGGTCAGGGAAACCTGACAGCACAGCTTCTCTGAGAGCCAGAATCTCAGGATCACGCTCGGAAGCCGCACGTAATGCTGACAGCGATGCGTCTTCGAACGGTGAGACAGCTGTCCCGTCCTCTTCAACGCTGGTTACGGCGCGGATGATCATGCTGGAGAGCTGATGACCGATCTGCTTTCCGGCGGCTTCGTCTTCTTTCGTGGGCTTCTCCACGGGATGTCTCGACACGGCATCCGGGATGGCATTCAGCTTGCCCTGGTGCCACGCAGCTACGAAGTTGTAGGGCGCCAGGCACTCCCGCAGTCGCTGGAAACGGGGATTAGCGATGTCCTGAAGGCTCTTGGCGTTCAAGAAATCTGATTCGAAATCCGATTCCTTTGGGAGCGTAGGTTCGTGTCCTACCGACCGCACCATGTTATGTTCGTAGGTGCCTGTCTTTCTCGGCAGCCCGCGACATGCAGCACGTCTACACTCGGCGGGTCCGGGCTCATAACTGTATTCGTCTCAAACAATGCGGGGCAGCGCCAGCGCCACCACACGGACAAACAGCTGATCGCTGCCACAGGAAGTGTGGCAACACTTTACCTTCAAAACAGAACAGACAGTGGGGAGGACTGGAGGGCAGTGGGGAGGACCGGAGGGCAGGGGGAGGACTGGAGGGCAGCCAGGAGGACGGAGCGGTCAGTGGGGAGGGGAGCTGAGGACAGTGGGGAGGACCAGAGGACAGTGGAGAGGACTGGATGGCAGTGGGGAGGACTGGAGGGCAGCCAGGAGGACGGAGCGGTCAGTGGGGAGGGGAGCTGAGGACAGTGGGGAGGACCAGAGGACAGTGGGGAGGACCGGAGGGCAGGGGGAGGACTGGAGGACAGCAAGGAGGACGGAGCGGTCAGTGGGGAGAGGGAGCTGAGGACAGTGGGGAGGGGAGCTGAGGACAGTGGGGAGGACCGGAGGACAGTGGGGAGGACTGGAGGGCAGGGGGGAGGACTGGAGGGCAGCCAGGAGGACGGAGCGGTCAGTGGGGAGGGGAGCTGAGGACAGTGGGGAGGACCAGAGGACAGTGGGGAGGACCGGAGGACCGGAGGACAGTGGGGAGGACTGGAGGACAGCCAGGAGGACGGAGCGGTCAGTGGGGAGAGGGAGCTGAGGACAGTGGGGAGGGGAGCTGAGGACAGTGGGGAGGACCGGAGGACAGTGGGGAGGACTGGAGGGCAGGGGGGAGGACTGGAGGGCAGCCAGGAGGACGGAGCGGTCAGTGGGGAGGGGAGCTGAGGACAGTGGGGAGGACCAGAGGACAGTGGGGAGGACCAGAGGACAGTGGGGAGGACCGGAGGACCGGAGGGCAGGGGGGAGGACTGGAGGACAGCCAGGAGGACGGAGCGGTCAGTGGGGAGAGGGAGCTGAGGACAGTGGGGAGGGGAGCTGAGGACAGTGGGGAGGACCGGAGGACAGTGGGGAGGACTGGAGGGCAGGGGGGAGGACTGGAGGGCAGCCAGGAGGACGGAGCGGTCAGTGGGGAGGGGAGCTGAGGACAGTGGGGAGGACCAGAGGACAGTGGGGAGGACCAGAGGACAGTGGGGAGGACCGGAGGGCAGGGGGGAGGACTGGAGGACAGCCAGGAGGACGGAGCGGTCAGTGGGGAGGGGAGCTGAGGACAGTGGGGAGGACCAGAGGACAGTGGGGAGGACCAGAGGACAGTGGGGAGGACCAGAGGACAGTGGGGAGGACCGGAGGGCAGGGGGAGGACTGGAGGACAGCCAGGAGGACGGAGCGGTCAGTTGGGAGGGGAGCTGAGGACAGTGGGGAGGACCAGAGGACAGTGGGGAGGACCAGAGGACAGTGGGGAGGACCAGAGGACAGTGGGGAGGACCGGAGGGCAGGGGGGAGGACTGGAGGGCAGCCAGGAGGACGGAGCGGTCAGTGGGGAGGGGAGCTGAGGACAGTGGGGAGGACCAGAGGACAGTGGGGAGGACCGGAGGGCAGGGGGGAGGACTGGAGGGCAGCCAGGAGGACGGAGCGGTCAGTGGGGAGGGGAGCTGAGGACAGTGGGGAGGACCGGAGGACCGGAGGACAGTGGGGAGGACTGGAGGGCAGCCAGGAGGACGGAGCGGTCAGTGGGGAGGGGAGCTGAGGACAGTGGGGAGGACCAGAGGACAGTGGGGAGGACCGGAGGGCAGTGGGAGGACTGGAGGGCAGCCAGGAGGACGGAGCGGTCAGTGGGGAGGGGAGCTGAGGACAGTGGGGAGGACCAGAGGACAGTGGGGAGGACCGGAGGGCAGGGGGAGGACTGGAGGGCAGCCAGGAGGACGGAGCGGTCAGTGGGGAGGGGAGCTGAGGACAGTGGGGAGGACCAGAGGACAGTGGGGAGGACCGGAGGGCAGGGGGGAGGACTGGAGGGCAGCCAGGAGGACGGAGCGGTCAGTGGGGAGGGGAGCTGAGGACAGTGGGGAGGACCAGAGGACAGTGGGGAGGACCGGAGGACCGGAGGACAGTGGGGAGGACTGGAGGGCAGCCAGGAGGACGGAGCGGTCAGTGGGGAGGGGAGCTGAGGACAGTGGGGAGGACCAGAGGACAGTGGGGAGGACCGGAGGGCAGTGGGAGGACTGGAGGGCAGCCAGGAGGACGGAGCGGTCAGTGGGGAGGGGAGCTGAGGACAGTGGGGAGGACCAGAGGACAGTGGGGAGGACCGGAGGGCAGTGGGAGGACTGGAGGGCAGCCAGGAGGACGGAGCGGTCAGTGGGGAGGGGAGCTGAGGACAGTGGGGAGGACCAGAGGACAGTGGGGAGGACCGGAGGACCGGAGGACAGTGGGGAGGACTGGAGGGCAGCCAGGAGGACGGAGCGGACAGTGTGGAGAGGGAGCTGAGGACAGTGGGGAGGGGAGCTGAGGACAGTGGGGAGGGGAGCTGAGGACAGTGAGGAGGGGGCTGATGACAGTGGGGAGGGGGCTGATGACAGTGGGGAGGACGGAGCGGTCAGTGGGGAGGACCGGAGGACCGGAGGACGGAGCGGTCAGTGGAGAATGGGGGAGGTGGCTAGAAGATAAAGTAGTCAGTAGCAGAACGGTCAGTCAGTTTGGGGGAACGACAATGCGGTATGCTTTGTCTTGGGTCTGGTTGCCCCGTGGTCTGGTTCCCCACCAGGCAGCCGCCTTTGTACAGAGTGAGTGGGATGTAGGGTGTTTCCTGTTGGTGGGTAAGGTGATGTTGAACAGCATGAATAGTTGATTGGGTGCATTGCTTTGAAAGCGGGACGGCACGGTATTAATTTTACTCGTATTCTTGTTGTGGTTCATGTCCCAAACAACAGGATGGCATGATTATCACGTAAATTGCATGCATGTCAATGTCAAGAACGAAAGCTCGTATAGTTTGGTGTCAAGAGAGAGCGTCCCTCTTTTTGGTGGTCCTTGTACTTCTGTGTGCGTTTGATGGACTGTTTACGGGGTGGCATCAGCGTGGCGTATACTGACCTGCCTGTGCCTCGGAGAACACGTTAAACTAACCCCGCTCCGTGTGTGTGGCAGGCGAACGCGTGTCTGCTGGATCTGGAGAGTGACGTGCTGCAGCTGCCCGAGGAGCTGCCGCAGTTCCCCAGCCGGCAGGAGCTGGTGCTGGAGCTGACCGAGACGTTGGCCAGGTTCAACGTGCACACCCAGCACCTGGACAGGTGAGAGACGGGCCAACGTGCACACCCAGCACCTGGACAGGCGAGAGACGGACCAACGTGCACACCCAGCACCTGGACAGGTCAGAGAAGGACCAACGTGCACACCCAGCACCTGGACAGGTGAGAGACGGACCAACGTGCACACCCAGCATCTGGACAGGTGAGAGACGGACCAACGTGCATACCCAGCACCTGGACAGGTCAGAGACGGACCAACGTGCACACCCAGCATCTGGACAGGTCAGAGACGGACCAACGTGCACACCCAGCACCTGGACAGGTCAGAGACGGACCAACGTGCACACCCAGCACCTGGACAGGTGAGAGACGGACCAACGTGCACACCCAGCACCTGGACAGGTCAGAGACGGACCAACGTGCACACCCAGCACCTGGACAGGTCAGAGACGGACCAATGTGCACACCCAGCACCTGGACAGGTCAGAGAAGGACCAACGTGCCAGGGTTGTTCCCGATGACGCAATTGACTCAAGTTGTCACCATTTTGTACTTGACCCATCACGGTTCGGGCAGAGTGCCAGCAGAGTGTCGAGCGCTGCCGGTATAGGAGGTGCTAGATTTCTGTAGAAGGAGCAATTTATCGTAAAATATTATGTTACTAATCTTGCACCTCTACTGATCCGATCCCGACCCCTGGCATTCCTTGATTATCAGTTGTGGGGGCTGCCCACAAGACGGAAGTAACTCGAGTCAATTGCGCGGTCGGGCACAACCCTGCAACGTGCACACTCAGCACCAGAGGCCTGTTCACGGACCCTGCGGTCGGCAGTGGTCGGCAGTGGTCGGCAGTGGTCGGCAGCCGGTGGGGTAACTCAAGTGGGGTGGGCGAAAGGTATGACGTCACACGTGTGACTGATACTCTGTGCTGTGGCTGATACTCTGTGCTGTGACTGACACTCTGTTGTGCTGTGACTGACACTCTGTTGTGCTGTGACTGACACTCTGTTGTGCTGTGACTGACACTCTGTTGTGCTGTGGTTGACACTCTGTTGTGCTGTGACTGACACTCTGTTGTGGTTGTGCTGTGACTGACACTCTGTTGTGCTGTGACTGACACTCTGTTGTGCTGTGACTGACACTATGTTGTGCTGTGACTGACACTATGTTGTGCTGTGACTGACACTCTGTTGTGCTGTGACTGACACTCTGTTGTGCTGTGACTGACACTCTGTTGTGCTGTGACTGACACTCTGTTGTGCTGTGACTAACACTGTTGTGCTGTGACTGACACTATGTTGTGCTGTGACTGACACTATGCTGTGCTGTGACTGACACTATGTGATGTGACTGACACTCTGTGCTGTGGCTGACACTCTGTTGTGCTGTGACTGACACTCTGTGCTGTGACTGACACTCTGTTGTGCTGTGACTGACACTCTGTTATGCTGTGACTGACACTCTGTTGTGCTGTGACTGACACTCTGTTATGCTGTGACTGACACTCTGTTGTGCTGTGACTGACACTCTGTGCTGTGGCTGACACTCTGTGCTGTGACTGACACTATGCTGTGCTGTGACTGACACTATGTTGTGCTGTGACTGACACTCTGTTGTGCTGTGACTGACACTCTGTGCTGTGGCTGACACTCTGTGCTGTGACTGACACTATGTTGTGCTGTGACTGACACTCTGTTGTGCTGTGACTGACACTCTGTTGTGATGTGACTGACACTATGTGATGTGACTGACACTCTGTGCTGTGGCTGACACTCTGTTGTGCTGTGACTGACACTCTGTTGTGCTGTGACTGACACTCTGTTGTGCTGTGACTGACACTATGTGATGTGACTGACACTCTGTTATGCTGTGACTGACACTCTGTTGTGCTGTGACTGATACTCTGTGCTGTGGCTGACACTCTGTGCTGTGACTGACACTATGTTGTGCTGTGACTGACACTCTGTTGTGCTGTGACTGATACTCTGTGCTGTGACTGACACTCTGTTGTGCTGTGACTGACACTCTGTGCTGTGGCTGACACTCTGTGCTGTGACTGACACTATGTTGTGCTGTGACTGACACTCTGTGCTGTGACTGACACTCTGTTGTGCTGTGACTGACACTCTGTTGTGCTGTGACTGACACTCTGTTGTGATGTGACTGACACTCTGTGCTGTGACTAACACTCTGTTGTGCTGTGACTGACACTCTGTTATGCTGTGACTGACACTCTGTTGTGCTGTGACTGATACTCTGTGCTGTGACTGACACTATGTTGTGCTGTGACTGACACTCTGTTGTGCTGTGACTGACACTCTGTTGTGCTGTGACTGACACTCTGTTATGCTGTGACTGACACTCTGTTGTGCTGTGACTGACACTATGTGATGTGGCTGACACTCTGTTGTGCTGTGACTGACACTATGTTGTGCTGTGACTGACACTCTGTGCTGTGACTGACACTCTGTTGTGCTGTGACTGACACTCTGTTATGCTGTGACTGACACTCTGTTGTGCTGTGACTGATACTCTGTGCTGTGACTGACACTCTGTTGTGCTGTGACTGACACTCTGTTGTGCTGTGACTGACACTCTGTGCTGTGGCTGACACTCTGTGCTGTGACTGACACTATGTTGTGCTGTGACTGACACTCTGTTGTGCTGTGACTGACACTCTGTTGTGATGTGACTGACACTCTGTGCTGTGACTGACACTCTGTTGTGCTGTGACTGACACTCTGTGCTGTGACTGACACTCTGTTGTGCTGTGACTGACACTCTGTTATGCTGTGACTGACACTCTGTTGTGCTGTGACTGATACTCTGTGCTGTGACTGACACTCTGTTGTGCTGTGACTGACACTATGTGCTGTGACTGACACTCTGTTGTGCTGTGGCTGACACTATGTTGTGCTGTGAGTGACACTCTGTGCTGTGACTGACACTCTGTGCTGTGGCTGACACTATGTGATGTGACTGACACTCTGTGCTGTGGCTGACACTCTGTTGTGCTGTGACTGACACTCTGTTGTGCTGTGGCTGACACTCTGTTGTGCTGTGACTGACACTCTGTTGTGCTGTGACTGACACTCTGTTATGATGTGACTGACACTCTGTTGTGCTGTGACTGACACTCTGTGCTGTGGCTGACACTCTGTGATGTGACTGACACTCTGTGCTGTGACTGACACTCTGTGCTGTGACTGACACTATGTGCTGTGGCTGACACTCTGTGCTGTGGCTGACACTCTGTGCTGTGACTGACACTGTGTGCTGTGACTGACACTATGTGATGTGACTGACACTCTGTGCTGTGGCTGACACTCTGTGCTGTGACTGACACTATGTTGTGCTGTGACTGACACTATGTTGTGCTGTGACTGACACTCTGTGCTGTGACTGACACTATGTTGTGCTGTGACTGACACTATGTGATGTGACTGACACTCTGTGCTGTGACTGACACTCTGTGCTGTGACTGACACTCTGTGCTGTGACTGACACTATGTTGTGCTGTGACTGACACTCTGTGCTGTGACTGACACTATGTTGTGCTGTGACTGACACTATGTGATGTGACTGACACTCTGTGCTGTGACTGACACTATGTTGTGCTGTGACTGACACTCTGTTGTGCTGTGACTGACACTCTGTGCTGTGACTGCCACTCTGTGCTGTGACTGACACTATGTTGTGCTGTGACTGACACTCTGTGCTGTGACTGACACTCTGTGCTGTGATTGACACTATGTTGTGCTGTGACTGACACTATGTGATGTGACTGACACTCTGTGCTGTGACTGACACTCTGTGCTGTGACTGACACTCTGTGCTGTGACTGACACTATGTTGTACTGTGACTGACACTCTGTGCTGTGACTGACACTATGTTGTGCTGTGACTGACACTATGTGATGTGACTGACACTCTGTGCTGTGACTGACACTCTGTGCTGTGACTGACACTATGTTGTGCTGTGACTGACACTCTGTGCTGTGACTGACACTATGTTGTGCTGTGACTGACACTATGTGATGTGACTGGCACTGTTGTGCTGTGGATGACACTCTGTGCTGTGACTGACACTCTGTGCTGTGGATGACACTCTGTGCTGTGACTGACACTCTGTGCTGTGACTGACACTCTGTGCTGTGACTGACACTCTGTGCTGTGACTGACACCACGTCTTCTAACCAACACGGCGTGTCTGACGGCAGGAACTGTAACGAGCGCAGTCGGTCTGCGGGCACTGCCGAGCGCCGGCCGCGCCGCCGGAAGGCCTCCTGGACGGAGCCGGAGAGCGCGGGGCCGCCAGCGGCGGACGGCGGTCTGGACGCCCCCGCCCCCGCCCCCGCCCCAGCCTCCTCGGCGGCCAACTCCGAGCTCTACCCCGGACAGACGGAGAGTATGCGACGTATCACGCAGCTCGTCAGGGACGCAGGTCTGTCGCTTACCTGAGGGACGCAGGTCTGTCGCTTACCTGAGGGCGGCGCCTTCGCGGGCGCCGCAGACCGAAGCTTGGTTGAGTGTTTTCGGGGCGGGTCCGGGTCCGTTGGCGTCGTTGGCGTCGTTGGCATCGTTGGCGTCGTTGGAGTCTTTGGCGTCGTTGGCGTCGTTGACGTCGTTGGCGTCGTTGACGGCGTTGACGGACGGCTGACTGACGGACGGATGCTGTGTGACTGACGGACGGATGCTGTGTGACTGACGGACGTCGTTGACGGACGGATGCTGTGCCGCAGTGCTCGCCGGCCGGCCGGACCAGCGCGGCTGCGTGCGTACATTCAACCAGAATGTCTCGGTTATCGTTGCTGACAACCGCTCAGTAGTATCCTTCAATGCTAATTTTGGTCATGCCACCTTTTCCGTTGTCGCGCCCTGGCGCCCTGCAGCCCCAACACCAACAAGGGAAAGCCTTTTGTGTGACTGTTCTACATTCTGGTGGCTGGACACTTACTGCAAGTCTATGTAAATGTGATTCTGACCTGGTCATTTACGTATTGAGAGGACCGCTGTGTGGTGAAGTTTGACCGTCTTTATCCCCGTTCTTATGATGTCGGCAGGTCTAGATCTGGAGAAGATATCGCTCAAGTCCTCATCTCGACGACTCTCCGAGGACGATCAGTACATCGAGGATCAAAAGTGCAATAACGCGATACGAGAGATCTTCCTCAACCGATTCGTACACATATTCCACACTTACGAGCATTTCGTCATCCAGCCGGATCAGGTAAACGTGGCGTATCTAGTTCGTTGGTTGTACTGGAGTTTCATTAGGGCAAGTATGTACATTGTAAACCATCTGGAAGTCGCGGGACAAATAGCCATCTTACCCTATCAGTAGTGCGATCATAGTATATGACATTGCGTAGGATCAGCGTTATATTCAACTGTATTCAACTGTCTGCGCAAGTGAGAACAATGTGATATCTGCTGCCATCACGCCCTGAAAGCCCAATTTCATCATCATCATCATCATCATCATCTCCGCGCAGGACATGGAGTCTTGGCTGTACAACCGGGAGTCGATGCAGAACTTCGACAAGGTGACGTTCCTGTCGGACCAGCCGCACCAGGACCTGCCGTTCCTCTCGCGCTTCATCGAGACGCAGATGTTCTGCTCGCTGATCGACAACAAGATCCTGGCCGGCTGGGGCGAGGTAGACCCGGCGCTGAAGGTGTTCGACTCTCGCATCAGGCGCATCAAGTGAGTGGCCACACGGGGAGCCACGGCAGGACGGGGCACGAGAGGGCCGAGGGCGGGACACGACACGACACGTCACAGCACAACGCCTGGCACGGCTTGGGGCGACATGGCACGATATTACATGGCACGGTATGGCACGACAAGGCACGACACATGGCACGGCACAACGCGGCACGGTGCCGCACGGGCAAAATATGTAGCAGACGGGAAGAGACGTGTTGCTACGGCTAACTACCTTGGCTACCGGGTGCTTAGTGTTGCCTTGTACCGAACTTCGATATTGATGTGGTAGAAGTCGATAGGTCATGATCGGAAAGGAAGGCATATGAACACCATGCTGCTACTTTAATATATCTTCCTGTGATCTCCGAACACCTTGTATGATGTCACTGTCCTGTCCAAGCGTCTCAGATCAAATCAGTGACACACCGACCCGGTCACCAACTGTCACTAGAACCTATCAGCTATCACCACCTCCTGCATCGCCTGCAGGTCGGAGAGCGAAGGCCTCGTGCGTACGCCCTCCTACGAGCGTTGCTGCACCATCACTGAGACGGAGCGGATCCTGGAGCGTCGGCTGCGCTCCCCGGAACTGGAGGCGCCGCCGCCGCCGCAGCTGACGGCGCCCGCCGACGGCCGCAGCTGTCTGAGCGGCCGCTTCCCCCGTTTGGACGCGACGCTGGTGGCCGCTGGGGCCGCGGAACAGGAGGGGTGAGTGGAGAAGGTGAAGAGGTCACTGGGCAGAAGGGGTGAGTGGGGAGGGTGCAGAGGTCACTGGGCAGAAGGGGTGAGTGGGGAGGGTGCAGAGGTCACTGGGCAGGAGGGGTGAGTGGGGAGGGTACAGAGGTCACTGGACAGGAGGGGTGATTAGAGAGGGTACAGAGGTCACTGGGCAGGAGGGATGAGTGGGGAGGGTGCAGAGGTCACTGGGCAGAAGGGGTGAGTGGGGAGGGTGCAGAGGTCACTGGGCAGGAGGGGTGAGTGGGGAGGGTGCAGAGGTCACTGGGCAGGAGGGGTGAGTGGAGAGGATGCAGAGGTCACTGGGCAGGAGGGGTGAGTGGGGAGGGTACAGAGGTCACTGGACAGGAGGGGTGATTAGAGAGGGTACAGAGGTCACTGGACAGGAGGGGTGAGTGGGGAGGGTACATAGGTCACTGGGCAGGAGGGGTGATTAGAGAGGCTACAGAGGTCACTGGACAGGAGGGGTGAGTGGGGAGGGTACATAGGTCACTGGGCAGGAGGGGTGATTAGAGAGGCTACAGAGGTCACTGGACAGGAGGGGTGAGTGGATATGGTGCAGAGGTCACTGGGCAGGAGGGGTGAGTGGAGAGGATGCAGAGGTCACTGGGCAGGAGGGGTGAGTGGGGAGGGTACAGAGGTCACTGGACAGGAGGGGTGATTAGAGAGGGTACAGAGGTCACTGGACAGGAGGGGTGAGTGGATATGGTGCAGAGGTCACTGGACAGGAGGGGTGAGTGGGGAGGGTACAGAGGTCACTGGGCAGGAGGGGTGAGTGGGGAGGGTACAGAGGTCACTGGGCAGGAGGGGTGAGTGGGGAGGGTGCAGAGGTCACTGGGCAGGGGGGGTGAGTGGATATGGTGCAGAGGTCACTGGGCAGGAGGGGTGAGTGGGGAGGGTGCAGAGGTCACTGGGCAGGAGGGGTGAGTGGAGAGGATGCAGAGGTCACTGGACAGGAGGGGTGAGTGGAGAGGATGCAGAGGTCACTGGGCAGGAGGGGTGAGTGGGGAGGGTGCAGAGGTCACTGGGCAGGAGGGGTGAGTGGGGAGGGTACAGAGGTCACTGGGCAGGAGGGGTGAGTGGATATGGTGCAGAGGTCACTGGACAGGAGGGGTGAGTGGGGAGGGTACATAGGTCACTGGACAGGAGGGGTGAGTGGGGAGGGTACAGAGGTCACTGGGCAGGAGGGGTGAGTGGGGAGGGTACATAGGTCACTGGACAGGAGGGGTGAGTGGGGAGGGTACAGAGGTCACTGGACAGGAGGGGTGAGTGGGGAGGGTACATAGGTCACTGGACAGGAGGGGTGAGTGGGGAGGGTACAGAGGTCACTGGGCAGGAGGGGTGAGTGGGGAGGATGCAGAGGTCACTGGACAGGAGAGGTGAGTGGGGAGGGTACAGAGGTCACTGGGCAGGAGGGATGAGTGGGGAGGGTACATAGGTCACTGGACAGGAGGGGTGAGTGGGGAGGGTACAGAGGTCACTGGGCAGGAGGGGTGAGTGGGGAGGGTACAGAGGTCACTGGGCAGGAGGGGTGAGTGGGGAGGGTGCAGAGGTCACTGGGCAGGAGGGGTGAGTGGAGAGGATGCAGAGGTCACTGGACAGGAGGGGTGAGTGGAGAGGATGCAGAGGTCACTGGGCAGGAGGGGTGAGTGGGGAGGGTGCAGAGGTCACTGGGCAGGAGGGGTGAGTGGGGAGGGTACAGAGGTCACTGGGCAGGAGGGGTGAGTGGGGAGGGTGTGGAGGTCACTGGGCAGAAGGGGTGAGTGGGGAGGGTGCAGAGGTCACTGGACAGGAGGGGTGATTAGAGAGGATGCAGAGGTCACTGGACAGGAGGGGTGAGTGGATATGGTGCAGAGGTCACTGGGCAGGAGGGGTGAGTGGGGAGGGTGCAGAGGTCACTGGGCAGGAGGGGTGAGTGGGGAGGGTACAGAGGTCACTGGGCAGGAGGGGTGAGTGGATATGGTGCAGAGGTCACTGGGCAGGAGGGGTGAGTGGGGAGGGTGCAGAGGTCACTGGGCAGGAGGGGTGAGTGGGGAGGGTACAGAGGTCACTAGGCAGGAGGGGTGAGTGGGGAGGGTACAGAGGTCACTGGGCAGGAGGGGTGAGTGGGGAGGGTGCAGAGGTCACTGGGCAGGAGGGGTGAGTGGGGAGGGTACAGAGGTCACTGGGCAGGAGGGGTGAGTGGGGAGGGTGTGGAGGTCACTGGGCAGAAGGGGTGAGTGGGGAGGGTGCAGAGGTCACTGGGCAGGAGGGGTGAGTGGGGAGGGTACAGAGGTCACTGGGCAGGAGGGGTGAGTGGGGAGGGTACAGAGGTCACTGGGCAGGAGGGGTGATTAGAGAGGGTACAGAGGTCACTGGACAGGAGGGGTGAGTGGATATGGTGCAGAGGTCACTGGGCAGGAGGGGTGAGTGGGGAGGGTGCAGAAGTCACCGGGCAGGAGGGATGAGTGGGGAGGGTACAGAGGTCACTGGGCAGGAGGGGTGAGTGGGGAGGGTGTGGAGGTCACTGGGCAGGAGGGGTGAGTGGGGAGGGTACATAGGTCACTGGGCAGGAGGGGTGAGTGGGGAGGGTACAGAGGTCACTGGGCAGGAGGGGTGAGTGGGGAGGGTACAGAGGTCACTGGGCAGGAGGGGTGAGTGGGGAGGGTGCAGAGGTCACTGGGCAGGAGGGGTGAGTGGGGAGGGTACAGAGGTCACTGGGCAGGAGGGGTGAGTGGGGAGGGTACAGAGGTCACTGGGCAGGAGGGGTGAGTGGGGAGGGTGCAGAGGTCACTGCAGGGGACAGACGCCAGCTAAGTCAGATCTCAGAGCCGCCCACTGTGAAATTTATGGATGATTCGCTGCATTGTTCTAATAGTGTTAAAAATCTCGGTGTCATCATGGATCCAGTGTTATCTTGGGACCTACATATCAAACATGTAATTGATCGTTGTACTGGTATCCTAGTTGCTCTACTAAACGCTAAACATTTGTTACCCGCCGACGTGCTGCCGCTCATTATTGATGCCTTAGTTTTCTCTCATGTCCGCTATTGCGCGCAAGTGTATGCTAGTGCCAACCGTACAACAATCTTAAGGTTGCAGAAAGTGTTAAATTTTGCTGCTAGAGTGATATCAGGTAGGAAAAAATTTGATCATATCTCTGACGTTTTGTTGCAGCTCGATTGGTTCAATGCGGAACAACTCTTAAACTTCAATGACATATGTCTTCTGCATAAGATTTTAGTGACAGGAGAACCTGAAGTTCTGCGTACCTCACTGTCATATAATCATGAGCATACTAGTCGCCGGTCCAGACAATCGCATCATCTATACCTACATCGCGTCACTAATAACCACGGAAAGCGTTCCTTTAAGTACCGAGCCGTCCAGCTGTATAACAATCATGTCGTGGGCAATGAACTGGCCGGTCTGTCCCTGCGTGCCCTCAAAACCAGCATTCGTGACATTTTAAAGAGTGCTTGATATCTTTTAACCAGCATCATTGTGTCCATGTCCATTGTTTACATTTCAGTCGCTGTTTATTTTTAGATTACCAATTGCATGTGATACTAATGTACTGACGATGGTCTGAGAATAGCCCTTTTATTGTGGATTGACCTGATCTTGTGCAATACAATACAATACAATACTGGGCAGGAGGGGTGAGTGGGGAGGGTGCAGAGGTCACTGGGCAGGAGGGGTGAGTGGGGAGGGTACATAGGTCACTGGGCAGGAGGGGTGAGTGGGGAGGGTGCAGAGGTCACTGGGCAGGAGGGGTGAGTGGGGAGGGTACAGAGGTCACTAGGCAGGAGGGGTGAGTGGGGAGGGTACAGAGGTCACTGGGCAGGAGGGGTGAGTGGGGAGGGTACAGAGGTCACTAGGCAGGAGGGGTGAGTGGGGAGGGTACAGAGGTCACTGGGCAGGAGGGGTGAGTGGGGAGGGTGCAGAAGTCACCGGGCAGGAGGGATGAGTGGGGAGGGTACAGAGGTCACTGGGCAGGAGGGGTGAGTGGGGAGGGTGTGGAGGTCACTGGGCAGGAGGGGTGAGTGGGGAGGGTACATAGGTCACTGGGCAGGAGGGGTGATTGGGGAGGGTGCAGAGGTCACTGGGCAGGAGGGGTGAGTGGAGAGGATGCAGAGGTCACTGGGCAGGAGGGGTGAGTGGAGAGGATGCAGAGGTCACTGGACAGGAGGGGTGAGTGGGGAGGGTACAGAGGTCCCTGGGCAGGAGGGGTGAGTGGGGAGGGTACATAGGTCACTGGGCAGGAGGGGTGATTAGAGAGGCTACAGAGGTCACTGGACAGGAGGGGTGAGTGGAGAGGATGCAGAGGTCACTGGACAGGAGGGGTGAGTGGAGAGGATGCAGAGGTCACTGGACAGGAGGGGTGAGTGGGGAGGGTACATAAGTCACTGGGCAGGAGGGGTGAGTGGGGAGGGTGCAGAGGTCACTGGGCAGGAGGGGTGATTAGAGAGGGTACAGAGGTCACTGGGCAGGAGGGGTGAGTGGGGAGGGTACAGAGGTCACTGGGCAGGAGGGGTGAGTGGGGAGGGTGCAGAGGTCACTGGGCAGGAGGGATGAGTGGGGAGGGTACAGAGGTCACTGGGCAGGAGGGGTGAGTGGATATGGTGCAGAGGTCACTGGGCAGGAGGGGTGATTAGAGAGGGTACAGAGGTCACTGGGCAGAAGGGGTGAGTGGGGAGGGTACAGAGGTCACTGGGCAGGAGGGGTGAGTGGAGAGGGCGCAGAGGTCACTGGGCAGGAGGGGTGAGTGGAGAGGATGCAGAGGTCACTGGACAGGAGAGGTGAGTGGGGAGGGTACAGAGGTCCCTGGGCAGGAGGGGTGAGTGGGGAGGGTACATAGGTCACTGGGCAGGAGGGGTGATTAGAGAGGGTACAGAGGTCACTGGACAGGAGGGGTGAGTGGAGAGGATGCAGAGGTCACTGGACAGGAGGGGTGAGTGGGGAGGGTACATAGGTCACTGGGCAGGAGGGGTGAGTGGGGAGGGTGCAGAGGTCACTGGGCAGGAGGGATGAGTGGGGAGGGTACAGAGGTCACTGGGCAGGAGGGGTGAGTGGATATGGTGCAGAGGTCACTGGGCAGGAGGGGTGATTAGAGAGGGTACAGAGGTCACTGGGCAGAAGGGGTGAGTGGGGAGGGTACAGAGGTCACTGGGCAGGAGGGGTGAGTGGAGAGGGTGGAGAGGTCACTGGGCAGGGGGGTGAGTGGAGAGGATGCAGAGGTCACTGGACAGGAGAGGTGAGTGGGGAGGGTACAGAGGTCCCTGGGCAGGAGGGGTGAGTGGGGAGGGTACATAGGTCACTGGGCAGGAGGGGTGATTAGAGAGGGTACAGAGGTCACTGGACAGGAGGGGTGAGTGGAGAGGATGCAGAGGTCACTGGACAGGAGGGGTGAGTGGGGAGGGTACATAGGTCACTGGGCAGGAGGGGTGAGTGGGGAGGGTGCAGAGGTCACTGGGCAGGAGGGGTGAGTGGGGAGGGTACAGAGGTCACTGGGCAGGAGGGGTGATTAGAGAGGCTACAGAGGTCACTGGGCAGGGGGGGGGTGAGTGGAGAGGATGCAGAGGTCACTGGACAGGAGAGGTGAGTGGGGAGGGTACAGAGGTCCCTGGGCAGGAGGGGTGAGTGGGGAGGGTACATAGGTCACTGGGCAGGAGGGGTGATTAGAGAGGGTACAGAGGTCACTGGACAGGAGGGGTGAGTGGAGAGGATGCAGAGGTCACTGGGCAGGCGGGGTGAGAGGGGAGGGTGCAGAGGTCACTGGGCAGGAGGGGTGGGTGGGGAGGGTGCAGAGGTCACCAGGACCAGAGGCGGTGCGGCGAGACCGGGAGAACGCGGCCCCGGTCTCAGTCGGTATCCGGGATGATATCGACCTGCCGGTATCCAGGGATCGATATCGGTGGCCTGGTGTAGGAAGGAGATATGGCTGGCTGCGTGACCCTGTGTTTGTGTGGAGAAAGCGGACAGGGCTACCTGAGTCTCCATTTGGCCAGCTTGGTGTTCGGAGTGTAACCGCCCAGGAGGGACAGGGGAATGGTAGAAGTGCTAGCTGCGAGTGTTTGAGTGGTGTTTTCCACTGCCGTCCGATACTGGTAAAACTCTTCGACGTGTCTGTCTGCCCCTAACTGTAACTCTGACTCTGACTCTGACTCTGGCTCCCACCCTGAATCTGACTCTGATTTCGATCCTGACCCTGAATATAACTCTGACTTTGACTCTGACTCTGACTCTAACTCTAACCCCAGGGACGGTGACGAGGAGTCGGCGTCGACGCTGCGTCGGCGGGATCGCCAGCTTGTCTGACTCTGACTCTGACTCTGACCCCAGGGACGGTGACGAGGAGTCGGCGTCGACCCTCCGTCGGCGGGAGCGGCAGCGGGTCTGACTCTGACTCTGACTCTCTGACTCTGACCCCAGGGACTCCTCGCGTCGACGCTCCGTCGGTGGGTCTGACTCTGACTCTGACTCTGACTCTGACTATGACTCTGACCCCAGGGACGGTGACGAGGAGTCGGCGTCGACGCTCCGTCGTCGGGAGCGCCAGCGGGTGATCTCGGAGGCCCGCCAGCAGCTACAGAACTCCGCCCCTCTCATCGCCAACACTTCACTGGCGGCCATGAGGGAGAACAACTGGAAGTTCGTGGAACAGGCGCTCAAGGTACGACGGTGTTGACGCTCTGAATCGTACTCGGCTCGCACTGATTCAATGAGTCGAGCCCGGAGTCGGATTGTCAATCAAACCGTCCGGTTCACCTTTGAATAATTTGATAAGCTGAGGTAAGGGTAAATTGTGAGATTTCATTTGACGATGACTTCACGATACACTCGGTATCTCTGTTCCGTTCCCCTCCCCTTGTCATACCTCTCCCCCTTCCATCTCCAGTGTCCTTCCCCGTCCCCCGTCCCCCGTCCCCCGTCCCCCGTCCCCCGTCCCCCGTCCCCCGTCCTCCGTCCCCCGTCCCCCGTCCCCCGTCCCCCGTCCCCCGTCTCCCGCCTCCCGCCTCCCGCCTCCCGCCTCCCGCCTCCCGTCCCCGTCTCCCGTCTCCCGTCTCCCGTCTCCCGCTCCCGTCTCCCGTCCCCCGTCCCCCGTCCCCCGTCCCGTGTCCCGCTCCCGTCTCCCGTCCCATCCCGTCCCGTCCTGTCTCCCGTCCCCCGTCCCCCGTCTCCCGTCTCCCGTCTCCCGTCTCCCGTCTCCCGTCTCCCGTCTCCCGTCCCGTCCTCCGTCCCGTCTCCCGTCTCCCGTCCCGTCTCCCGTCCCGTCTCCCGTCTCTCGTCCCCCGTCCCGTCTCCCGTCCCGTTTCCCTTCCCGTCCCGTTTCCCGTCCCGTTTCCCGTCCCGTTTCCCGTCCCGTCTCCCGTCCCGTCTCCCGTCCCGTCTCCCGTCCCGTCTCCCGTCCCGTCTCCCGTCCCGTCTCCCGTCCCGTCTCCCGTCCCGTCTCCCGTCCCGTCTCCCGTCCCGTCTCCCGTCCCGTCTCCCGTCCCGTCTCCCGTCCCGTCTCCCGTCCCGTCTCCCGTCCCGTCTCCCGTCCGTCTCCCGTCCCGTCTCCCGTCCCGTCTCCCGTCCCGTCTCCCGTCCCGTCTCCCGTCCCGTCTCCCGTCCCGTCTCCCGTCCCGTCTCCCGTCCCGTCTCCCGTCCCGTCTCCCGTCCCGTCTCCCGTCCCGTCTCCCGTCCCGTCTCCCGTCCCGTCTCCCGTCCCGTCTCCCGTCCCGTCTCCCGTCCCGTCTCCCGTCCCGTCTCCCGTCCCGTCTCCCGTCCCGTCCCCCGTCCCGTCCCCCGTCCCGTCTTCCGTCCCGTCTCCCGTCCCGTCTCCCGTCCCGTCTCCCGTCCCGTCCCCCGTCCCGTCTTCCGTCCCGTCTCGCGTCCCCCCTCCCCCGTCTCCCGTCCCGTCCCGTCCCGTCCCCCGTCTCCCGTCTCCCGTCTCCCGTCTCCCTCCTCCCTCCCCCGTCCCGTCCCCCGTCTCCCGGCCCGTCTCCCGTCCCCCGTCCCTTCCCCTGTCTCCCGTCCCCCGTCTCCCGTCTCCCGTCTCCCGTTTCCTGTCCCCCGTCTCCCGTCCCGTGTCCCGTGTCCCGTGTCCCGTGTCCCGTGTCCCGTGTCCCGTCTCCCGTCCCCCGTCCCCGTCCCGTGTCCCGTCCCCCGTCCCCCGTCTCCCGTCTCCCGTCTCCCTTCCCGTCCCCCCGTCTCGTCTCCCGTCCCCCGTCCCGTCTCCCGTCGCTGACCGCTGACGACCCGCCTCTGCACTCTCCCCACAGGAGTTAAAGAGCCGCACGAAGCGCATGCTGGTGGAGAAGATGGGGACGGAGGCGGCTGCGCTCGGGCACGGCGACTTCAGCCTGGTCGGAGTGGAAGAGAACACCCTGATCGCCTCGCTGTGTGATCTGATGGAGCGAATCTGGAGCCACGGCCTGCAGAGCAAACAGGTGCGGGAGGCAGCTCAGAGCTAAGTGGCTAGGTCAGCTTTACAGTCATCGTAGTGGTATGAGGAGGATTCGAAGCATCCTGGCTGTTGCTATGAGAAACGAGCTCCTATATCATTTTCCTATTTACTGTATTTTTACCTTTATTTGGCCCACTTCCCGTTATGATATGTTGAAGGGTCGGCACGACGAACTCGATTTATGCTTTCGTGAAATTTCTTGTGGAATTGATTTAGTCAGACTTGGTCAATATACGCAATAGCCAACAGGAAGGTGTCGCTGTTTCCTCCCCACTGCTGTGGTCCGTCCTCCTGTACCATGCTTTGCAGAGCTGCATAGTAAAGCGGGATCGGATTGTCGCACCCACAGGGCAAGTCGTCGCTGTGGTCGCACCTGCTGAACCACCAGGAGCTGGAGTCGTGTGAGGACGCATCGCAGCCGATCGACCCGAACTTCCTCAGTCCAGGTGAGTAGCCGTAGACTAGCGGCCGTGCGGGGCTGTCAGTACCGCAGCTGGCGGCGGCGAGCTGCCGTCTGGCCAGCCCTGGCAGACCAGCAGATGGTCTCAACGACCGGCTGGGACGAATTCACTGTGTCTGGTGGTCACGTGACTATCATGGTGGTCACGTGACTATCATGGTAGTCACGTGACTATCCTGGTGTTCGTTTCGTCTGGGATGCACCTCATAGTTCTGGGGCCAAAGCTGGGCAGCACTGGACACTAGTTGGGAGCTGATGGCACGGAGACTGCAGATCTGTGGTGAACGTGGTGTAAGCTAATTACACCACTGGGGTGACACTAGGTTTGGTGCGTTTAAGGGATGGCTCAGTAATGCACCATTGTACAATATCTTCCTTTGTATGTAGGTCAGCTGAAAGATTACTGTCATGGAGGGCCAAGCTGATGTGTTTGTGTGTGTGTGTGTGTCTGTTCCCATTTTCACGCAGCTTTGGCGTGGTGTGTGCTCCGGCGGCGGATTGATTGTAGGTTGGCACGTCACCACTGACCGGACTGGACTGGTGCACGCCCGGGCTGAGAGCTGTCCACCCCTCTCTGTCCCTCTGCACGATACCTGTGTCGTTAGAGTCACGTGGTTTCCAGTATTGAGGCCAGCGCCGCCGCCGCCGCACCAGACCGTGCAGAGCGGCGCGGCGTCGGCGCTGATGTTATATCAGTAGCCGCTCGGGGGCTGCACTGCCGCGTCGGCGCTGATGGGTCTGCCTGTTATATCAGTAGCCGCTCGGGGGCTGCACTGTAGCACTGTCTGTTCAGACACCCTGGGTCGCTCCGTGATCGGTAGCTCGTAGTCTGCCAGCCAGGCCGTGGGTGTGACACGCTGTGGTGGGGTGCTGCATGCCGACCGTACGTGTGGAGCAGCTACTGCATGTTGTGGGTATCACGCACGGGGGACAGTTTCAGTCGGCGGAATGCGTGGTCCGGTGTACACGGGAGTATGGTGTACTAGCTGTGTAAGGCGTATGTGTGTATGTAGCATGTGTGGGTGGTATGTAGTGTCAGTAGTAGGGGAGCTGTATCGAACGGCCGTAGTCTCATGATGCGCGCTCTCTATTGGTCCAGGTGTTGATGGTTTCCGTGGCCATCCCTATCCCTCGGCCGTCAAACGCCGTCTTCTCTAAAAGCCATGTAGGTAGTGACGTGCTTGTACTTATTCGTCTTTCTTGAAGGCCAAACCCTAATAGAAATGAAGCCCTTCATTTTCAACTGCTGCTGCTTCGTCCCGAAATCGCAAAGCACTTCTTTGACACGTCTTGTGTCCAAAGGTATTCACACAATACCTGGAACTTGGAAGTTGAAAAACAAAAAATACTCCGGGAAGTACTGATCCATATAACGCGATGAGGAATTTCCCGAAAACAAATGTTGCTCGTTTGGCTGACTAGGGTGCCGTGCGCTTCTATCAACGCGTTTCGAATGAGACCCGATGTCTCACCAGCATCTTTTTGTCTCTCAAAACTATTTTTTTACATTCTGTTGTGTTGGCTTCCTCTGGCTACGTATATAATACTTCGACAATTTCCGCTGTCAGACGTTGGCGTTTCACAGCTTTTCCCGGCACTCCGCTCCGTACCTGACGTCCTCTCATGTGCCGCCGCGGGGCGCGGTCCCCGTGTCCCGTGTCCCCACTCCACGTACTGTGTGTGTGAGAGCGGTCCGTACGTTCTGCGTAGCGGAGCCGGCGCCGGCCGCGCCCCCGACACTGCCCGAGTCTCACAGCCTGGGCGACCTGTTGTCCACGCTGCGCTCCGGCAACATCGCCGAGGTCGTCAGTCAGATAGCCGACAGCATAGGTGGGTCGCGTGTGTGTGTGTGTGTTAACCCGGCCGGCAGATGTCCTAGGCTGCTAACCAGGCCGGCAGAGGTTCTCAGCTGCTAACCCGGCCGGCAGAGGTTCTCAACTGCTAACCCGGCCGGCAGATGTCCTACGCTGCTAACCCGGCCGGCAGAGGTTCTCAGCTGCTAACCCGGCCGGCAGAGGTTCTCAACTGCTAACCCGGCCGGCAGATGTCCTACGCTGCTAACCCGGCCGGCAGAGGTTCTCAGCTGCTAACCCGGCCGGCAGATGTCCTACGCTGATAACCCGGCCGGCAGAGGTTCTCAGCTGCTAACCCGGCGGCAGATGTCCTACGCTGCTAACCCGGCCGGCAGAGGTTCTCAGCTGCTAACCCGGCCGGCAGAGGTTCTCAGCTGCTAACCCGGCCGGCAGATGTTCTCAGCTGCTAACCTGGTCGGCAGAGGTTCTCAGCTGCTAACCCGGCCGGCAGAGGTTTTCAGCTGCTAACCCGGCCGGCAGATGTCCTACGCTGCTAACCCGGCCGGCAGAGGTTCTCAGCTGCTAACCCGGCCGGCAGAGGTTCTCAGCTGCTAACCCGGCCGGCAGATGTCCTACGCTGCTAACCCGGCCGGCAGAGGTTCTCAGCTGCTAACCCGGCCGGCAGATGTCCTACGCTGCTAACCCGGCCGGCAGAGGTTCTCAGCTGCTAACCCGGCCGGCAGATGTTCTACGCTGCTAACCCGGCCGGCAGAGGTTCTCAACTGCTAACCCGGCCGGCAGAGGTTCTCAGCTGCTAATCCGGCCGGCAGAGGTTCTCAGCTGCTAACCCGGCCGGCAGATGTCCTACGCTGCTAACCCGGCCGGCAGAGGTTCTCAGCTGCTAACCCGGCCACGCAGCGGCCTGTGCCGGCGGAGGCGGGGGAGGAGGCGCGCCTCCCTGTGCCGACCTG
>JAXIVJ010003948.1:75000-88225 GCA_036785665.1 Chirona hameri | reverse complement strand
TATTGGTCTTCGAGCTGTTACGAAAATTCATCAGGAAACGCCCCCCCCCCCCCTCAGTCAATGGCGGGTTAACCCGCGCCCCAGCCGGGGTCGACAGCCGAACGCGGTTAAATTTTACCCCCCCCCCCCCCTCGTTTCTTCCGAACCAATGACCGCAGCAAGACGCACAAGGCGGCGATCGAAAGCTCTCAAGGATACTAATGTATTACATACCCGAAATTCTTTAAAACAAGGTCACATGTCAGGTCAGATCAGGGCAAAGGTCAACATTGAGGAATTTGAGTTTTTGGGGCCATACTTTACATTCAAAGCCTTATATTGCGACTATTATCGCGCAAGGTGCTCTCAAAGGTATAATGCATCTCCCGTATACACGAAAGCGAACTTGTAAGCAAAGGTCAAGGTCAATGTCAGGTTACAAAATGTAACAGGTCTACGAAAGCCATGCGATACAGGTTGTATGGGTTATTTTACACGTATAATTCGATAGTCGCAGTCATTTTCACAACCTGACCCCATATAATGGCCCTAAGGTCAAGGTCAGGTCACAACAAGGACACAATTTGAAATTGATTAATATAAATACAAAAGGCATGTTTCTAGACCAGCTTTGTCTCAAAAATACAGCGATGGTATTTATTTGTATGTATCTGGTCAATAAAAGCCAAAACATGTAACTTGAAATGACGTCATGAGTTACTTATACTTAGGGAGCCATAAGTTAGTCAAAAATAAAGATATTACGTTGAAATTTGGTTCGGTATCGTCCATAGTTGGTTCACTAACATATATTCCGGTTTGTTGAATATCTTCTTCTTTTTTTTAAATGTGGAAATTAAAAGTATTTTTAAAAAAGTTTTGGGGGTCAAAACCAAAAAAAATGAAAATCCGAGATAGCTATTTTTAAGAGAATGTCATTTCCGTTCTTTTGACGTTTTTGTTTTGCAATTTGCATCAAAACGTGATTTTCTACTAAAAGTTTGCAAGTTATTGAGCAAATCCGCGAGGGGCAGGGATACATTTACCCCCCCCCCCCAGCGGGCGCGGGTTAATTAAACTAGTCGCTCATTAGTCAGGATTTGTCCCATGTTGATGTGCAATGTGCGCAGTCCTTACATGAACGTGCCGTTGCGCGGTGTATGTTGAAGTTGTCAAAGCTGTATTTTTCGATTACAAAAAAATGATTGCCCCGCTGCGTAACGTCGACATTTATATGCGACATTTATGCCTTGATTCGTCGATATAATTAGTCTATATGGTAATTATAATTCGTCGATGCATGTTTCACCACCATTGACCAGGCATTGCAAATGTCTTCCCATCAGCAATAATGCTGTTTCGCGACGCTTTGAAAACTTTTTTTTCTGGCATAAAACATATCCTCCCAATATGGAAGGATTGGTAGTAAGTTCAATTGCTCTTTTTACGTGAAAGAGGGACCGGAAAATTAAGCAAGTGAAATCCAGGAAGTTCATGGGATTTGCGCCCCTCTAGGCCGGGCTATGGGGCCCCCTGGCAGTGGACCCCCCCCCCCCCCCACACACACACACACTTTTTAGAAGGTAGCGACGCCTCTGGCTCAAATATTAATATTTCTCGGGGATTCTCCGGGACTGAGGTTCCATGCTCACAAAGGCACGTTAATTCAACCGCGGACAGACACGAAAACCTTGCTATGTTTCGAGTGCAAAACGGACACTACTCAAATAGATATATAGGAGACGAGACAACCTGTTGTTGTGGGGGGGGGGGGGGGGCCTTGTGTGCAGCTACTGATACGTGCCGAGTTGCAGTGGCCCTGGACGGAGTTTCGGTGCCTTTTTGAGCGGGTTTCGAGGCTATTGTTGGTTCGTACCCCCCCCCCCCCCCCCTTCTCTCCCATCACCCCCCTCCCCCTGGCAAGACCCCCTTCCACCAACACCCCTCTATGCCCCTGTACCACACGGCCGGCCGGGGCCTCGGCTTGGATTCAATTCTCGGCAATCTGGACGAAAGACTCCACCTCACTAACGCACGCATTCCATTCGCGGAGACACGAAAACCTTGCTGTGTTTCGAGTGCAAAACGGACACTACTCAAATAGATATATAGGAGATGACGTCACGCGGTCCTAAGTCAATCAGCGGATCCACCGGCCTATTGGCACTTTCACCTATTGCAAAACTGGCGGACCGGACCCCCTGGATCCTGACTGGTTCTGACTCAGCCGGTCCTGCAGAAAGTACGCTGTCATCACCGCGCACTTTGAAATGTCCTTACGTGCAGGTCATTTCCAGAAAAATGTGGCTACCGTGGGACTTCTACCACCTTTATAAGTACGTTTTACTATGTAACTCAATTATTCTGGGAAAAACCCGTATACTCCCTTGAATTGTGACTTGCCCGACCAGTGGAAGGCTGTTACCGTTACCGCTCTCCATAAAAAGGGTAACACTAACACTACGGACCCCAATCCCGATTTCAGTCCTTCACGTCGTGGCGAAGTTAGGTGAGCGTGTAGTCTGTACCCAGTTGCAGTGGCGGGGGAAGGTATTTTCGAATGGAGGGGGGGGGGGCAAAGAAACCCAGGTGGCCCTCTCGGCCAAAGCCCCCCCCCCCCCACACAAAAAAAAACTTGGCGCGAAATGGTCTCTCCTCGTATTTAGGCGGCACTGTATTTTGCAGGGTCTCTAAATGGTCGCGCAAAAAAAAACGTCGGACAGGCCCGTGTTGATTGTTTAAGTCTCAGGCCTTCCGAGGGCCACCTCAGGCCTACCGAGGGTCCCCTCAGGCCTACCGAGAGCCTTCTGTCGGCTTTAGAGGGCCCCTCATGGGCCGGCTGGGGCATCTCGGGGCCCTCGGTCGTTTTTTGTTTCGGTCAAAGAGAAAAATATCGAACTAACTTCTTGGAGTCTTACAAATTTATGGGGGGGGGGGGGGTTATGTCATCATATGTTTGCCCCCAACTTCTTGAGTGTGGGGCAGCTGCCCCCCCCCCCTCGCTCTCTCTCTCTCTTCGGCCGCCCTGGGGCCCCTGTTTGGTGGTATTTTTTCATACAAATCCGGGCTTATTTTTTTTTACAAATGAAAGTCAAAGTTTTACATTTTATGTTTGTATCCGAAGTGCCCAGAGGCGCACACAAGGGAGTCACACGGGCCCGTGCCCCTTACGAAATGCAGGACCCTATGAGGCCACGTTGGGGCCCCTGTCCGGTTGTATTCCGGGAGTATTTTTTACAAATGAAAAGTGAAAGTTTTCATTTATTTTCATCCGAAGGGGCCCACCGCGAAAATATAGAAAGCGAAGTTGTCGCGAAAATGGGTAAAGCGGGCCGCACACTGTGCCATTCGGCGCGTGTCCGCTGGCGGAATGTCGCAAAAAAGCTGGTCCGGACGAGCTTTTTCTGTGCGGAACACCGCGGAACCGCGTAATTTCGCAGTGATATCGCGCGCAGAATGGCGCAGTGTGCGGCCGCCTTAACGGGTCGAAGCTCTAAGGATACAAATATAAATATATAAAATAAGACATGAAGTGTTCCTCATACCAGAGGCGCACACAATGGGGATACACTGGCCCACGTGCCCCCCCCCTCCCACTTATTAAATACGGGGCCCTCTCTCTAGCCGCGTATTGAAAACGAGACTCGTGACCCTTCGCGTTGTCCTCCCACGTAGTCGCTCAGGGGAGATGGACACGGGCAATCGAATGCAAACATCACGAATGCGAATACGTCACCGAATTCGCGGACGCCTGCGGTTATGTTCAGGACCTGGGCCGTAGTGCAAATCAGTGGCGGATCTACAGGCAACAGGCAATTTCCACCCCCTGCCCCCAACGAAAAATCGGTGGTCAAACGTATGTTTTTGCCCCCCCCCCGCCACGAACCGTTCCGGGAGGTTGTGATTTTTGTTCCGGGGAAGTCGTGATTTACTCCCATCCCCCACTCGATGATTCTTCCGCGTTGAAGACCCGACGCTACACCCCCACCCCCGCGCTCAGTCTTTTCGCTGACGAAACGGAGCGAAATCCCCCCCCCCCCCCCCAACTAGAGACCTAGATCCGCCACTGGTGAAGATGTATGTTCATATAGGACTTCATGGGGCATGTGGCGTGGTTGCATTTGGCTATTAATGCGTACTGCTCTGCTCAGGTACGCACTACACAGGGGGGGGGGGGGGGGGGGGGGGCATCATGGCGGCATCGGCACTAGTCCGCCCCTGTAACTCAGTCGGGACTCGGGGGGAGCACTGGGGTTCTGACCTTACCCGGTGTGACAGGTCGGGTTCGCGTCGCTTCGGTGCTGCGGCCGGTGGCAGTAGTCCCATTCAAAGTCAGGTGACGTCAGAGGGCGGGGCGGAGTGTGTCCAGGAATGACGGGCACGTACAACTTTCGCTTATAAATTCCATTCATCCATCCAAAAGGTTCAACCTAAATATAAAACAAAAACACGATTGGAAGGAACATGCATTGAGCATTAGTCCATGCAAACCATCTAATTCTTGTTCTTGCAGCCGGTTATGTTAAGCACTTCCCCATGTATTTAGCAAAACACTGCAAAACAGTGACCTGAACAACTCACTAAAAGCAGCTCAGTGCTCACACATATGTACATACAGTGTGAATAAATGTTTTCTAAGGAACATACTACAGGCAGTCGCTTAAGAGTCCTTACTCCTTAGTCTGCATAGCAATTCAGTTTTTGCATAGCGAAGAGTTACCGATTCGTCGGTACAACACATTGCAGCCCATGACTCACACCAACAAATGCCTCCTTAAATGTTTTGCTGTTCTTGTTTCCATTCTCAGAAAGCACAGCATACATGACCCGAGTAGCAAAATTCACCGTCTGTGCTGGCCAGGCACGTCTGTGCACGTCTTACCCAATCCACTCAGGCGTCAGCACCACGCACCACGCCGCGCAGTGCCTATCCCTAGCGAGACGCAGCCTGGCGCCCCACCATGCCGTGCGGTGTCTATCTCTCAGGCCGGTCGATGGGGACTAGGCTGCAGCCGAGGAGCCCCTGGCCGGCCCAGGAGCGCGGGGTCAGTTGCAGCGTCAGCCGGCGGCCGTCCCTCAGCGCCATCACCGTCAGCGGCCGGCCTGCACTGTGGCGCACCACGCCGGCCACGTCCGCCAGCGAGCCGAAGTTGTCCGCGTTCACCGAGCCGAGCCCGGCCAGCTGGTCACCACTGCGAAGGCCGGCCTCTGCCGCTGGGGAGCCCCCCGTCACCTCCGTGACCTGCAGGAAGGCGGCTGGCGGGGTGGCGGAGCCGCCGGCCGGCGCCGCTGCGGCTGCTGTGCCCGCCTCCCGCTGCCGAGCGTGCAGCTGCGTCAAGCCGGCCTCGATGTCGGCCATCAGCGCGCGGTGGTCGTTCTGCAGGCGGCGCAGCTGCGCGCGCGCGTGCCGCACCGAGTAGACGTCGATGTCGGCGCGCGGGTAGCCTTCAGCGTCGACCAGCGACTCGTCCATGTTGACGTTCTGTGAGGTGAGGACGTTGCTGAGCGCTGCGATGCGGGCATCGAGCTGCTGCTTCTGCTCGTTCAGTCGCAGGAGGGAGGCCCGCATAGCGCTGGTTTCGTCGTCGCCGCTGGCACCGCCAGCACCAACTGATGTCATGGTGGTGTGTGGTGCAGATCCCAGACAACAAGGGAGACTGAAAAGTGAATGAGATCAAACAATCACATCAAACAGATATCAGAAGTGCTGAAAATATGTATAGGAAGGTTTTTAGTGGCCCTGTTTGTGGATGGTGATATGAAAGCTTGCAGTTATGCTTGTAGTTGGCTTGATAAATACCAGGTCATGATCAAGTCACAGTAAAATAAGCAAATTACATGGAAGCAATCGCATTCAAGTCACTCAAAGTAAACAAAGGGAGGAAACATTTGACCCATCGACCATGACTTCTTGTGTGTGTGTGTGTGTGTTGTGACACGGTCATGTTTTTTCCATTTTTATCACCCAACAAGTGTCCCTCCCATTGACTCTAGTTGAACATTAAGCCATTTATATGGAATGATTTGTTAGCAAATACATGAACATTCCCAAACACCTTTGCCAGAGATCATGACAACACAAGTGAACAGATTTTGTATAATCAATAATTATTGATAATGCAACCTTCATCACCTTCATCAATAACTTGTATCCACAAATTATTATTTGTTGACGATAGTTTATACAAATTACCAACACTGCAGCATTTACAAATTTGCACGTCACAACCAGTTTTTGAAAATTTAAGTGGGTTGCATAGAGGATCTTGTTATGGGATGACCACCCCAACGTATGTCTCACTTTCCCTATCCAATCCTTAGGGTAAACATAACATCAGACATGCTTTAGTATGACATTGCATGCTATTGACAGTGTATACTATTGGCACCTTAGAGTGCAGGGTGGAAAAGTCCCTGTTTGTTGGTGCCATGTATACCAATACATTTTGTACTCTGGAACTGTGACTGGAAATAATGATTTTTGTTTTGTACTCCAAGGAAAAAGCCAATTGAATGTGACCAATCCACTCACCACTGTATTATTTACAGGTTTCACTCAAGGTAAATAGAATACTAGGTAGCGTTGAGTGCCAGCCTTCAACACAGCCTATGGTGATCACTTTTTCAGCTGTTTTGTTTAGGCTAAAAGGGTATTTAGACTATGGATATTTGAGTTAATGTATATTAACGTGCATATGTGAGACTTATATATAAAACAAACAATTATAATTTAACTGTCTAATTACCAAAATAAAAATGCAGGGTGGGGCAAGGGTGTGGGCGGTCTTATTCCGCTTTTGCACACCTTTTTATAGGAAAATTGAATATTGTATACTAATTCTACACGTCTGATTTCATCAGAACTGCACTCAAAACAGGGACATTCTCAGTACTTACCTGGCAATAATTATTTTTACCACCCGTCAATCACCTCAGCCGACCGAAAGGACTCCGCTATTACACCTGAAATGTAAACAACGTCGGCTGTTCTTTTGTGTGAAATGCGCCAGATATGTATCCAGTAAGGTCACCTCGTGGTAGCGGGCGCTGCGCGGCCGACCTTCGGTCTCAAATACAAGTCCTGCGCTCCGCCAGGAACGGAGGTTTATAAGAGCGTGAAAGGGTTTATTGGTCGACCAGATACAAATGACGTCATATGATAGCCAGCATCTGACACATTTTTACACCCACGTTGTTTACATTAGTTTACATTGTAATGGCGTAGTCGTTGCGGGCGGTCGGCTGAGGCTATTGACGGGTGATATAATTATTATTGTTAAGTAAGTACTGATAATGTTCCTGTTTTGAGTGCACTTCTGATGAAATCAGACATGTAGAATTAGTATACAATATTCAATTTGCCTATATAAAGGTGTGCAAAAGCGGAATATCGCCGTATGGGCTCTTCCAAATGACAGTGTTGTAGAAAATCTGAAGGTTTGAGCTAAACTTTGAATGCATATCTGAAATGACAAGAAACTGACGACTGAAAAACACCTATTAGTAGCTGAAATGTAATTTGGGAAATATTCACAATCGGTTCTCCAATGTACAACACACCCCAGCAGCACTCTTTGAACTGCAACCCATGTTTTTCAAAAACTGGAAATACTCGGGTGGAGGTAACTTCACATCTTGATCAAAATTTCAAGAGCTTTTAAATGATACACAAGTTTTTCCATAAATTTTGTTGAAACATAGTTCAATTTGCTTGAAAGCCTAAGGCTGTCGTTTACAAATACTGGGCTGTGTCTCTGAGTTTTGAAGAATCATAAATAGTTGGGTCGTATAATTGAAAGTATTAAGTAGGAAATTCAAATAGTTTTATTTTGAGAAGAAAAAATCCTGGGAATTTTTGGATTTTTTTTTCTCACTGTGAAGCGTGAGGTGGATCAACTCAATCCTTATGTTATCAGATTACCAGATCACCAGAGCCAGCCTTCCAACTTCACCAGACCAAGACTGGTGACGCCAGCCGTATGGCACCTTACTTGTTTTATCATATGGGATAATTAATTACAATCTGTTTGCTAATAGGTACAAGGTAATTTGCAGGTACTAATTATCTACATAGTACATACTACATACACAACATAGAGACCACACATTTTGATGTCAGTCCCTGCACTTGTGTTTCAAGATCTGAGGCTCATTTAAATTAGAGATCCACTGAGATCCCAGATAACCAGGAAGCTGATAGACTCAAAGGTCCAATATATACATGCATTTTAAGCAAAAGGTCCACAAAGATCCTAGATCCTGTTTAAAGCATGGGATCTAGAAAGATCCCAGGTATACATTTATTTTATGCCGGGGGATCAACAAATTTATCCCAGATCCTGATATATTTTATGCCATGGGATCTACAAAGATCCTAGATGCTGATATATTTTGAGACGAGGGATCCACACAAATATCAGATCCTGAAGCATTTTATGCTGAGGGATCCAGGAGGATCCCAGATCTTCATGCATTTTATGGAGAGATACACTGGGATCCAAGATCTTAATGCATTTTATGCTGAGGGATCTACTGGGATCCCAGATCCAACTTTGGGATCCAGGCACAAGCCAGTATGCAAGTCGCAAGATGTGGCAAGTTTCAACAAGATCTCGTTGGGGCAGGGTTGGCATCAACACATCAAAATTGGGGCAGCTTTTGCAAATTTTGGGTCAGCTTTTGAAAATTTTGGGGCAGGTTTGGCAATTTGGGGCAGCTTTTAAATTTAGGGGCAGCTTTGGGAATTTTTGGGCAGCTTTTAACTTTTTGGGGCAGAAGTAACAATTTACTGATTCACACTAGATAAAATGTGGCTGTGAATACAACCCCCCCCCCCCTGGTCAACAGCTTTTGGCTGAAAAGTGAATACATACTAGATAAAACATGATCTTGAATACCTGACCGCCCCCCCCCCCCCGGTCAAGAAAAATTCCTGGGAATGGTGCAGGATTTTGTCTGCCCCGGGCAGCTTGCTGTCCCATTTAGGGCAGGATTTTGGCTGCCCCAAATATCTTGTCAATGTTTCTGCCACGTTTTGCATACTGGAGCACAAGTCTGTCTGGGAGTCTATAAAATAATGTTATTACATTGTCACAACCTTGTCACACCATTGTGAGTGTGACATCAAATTGTTTGCTGGGAATACACCATTAATAGCATATTAGCCCAGGTATGTTTACATGACTATCAACTGGACTCTTACACTAACTTTTACCCTAATAGTATGCAAATGTTTAAATTACAGTATGATAAAATCTTCAGGTAATTTCAATTGTGAGTTAATTCCACCATGAGTTCAAGATGCTTCAGTAACTTGTCAATGCTGATGTGCAATTATAGGAACAGGGACCAACAAGCACAAGTTAGAAATTAACTGAAAGAAGTTGAAGATATGGCTGATAAAGTGGCAATTGATGGTCACAGTGTTAAGGTTGAAGCCCAGGAGATTTGTCCAAAATCAATCAAATTCCAAAACAAACCAGATTTCCAATTGCCAAATCCAATTGCTGAAAATAAACCTGATGAACATGTTCAGGAAGAGTCAGAGGTGTCTTTGAATAAGCCTGAAGATCCCTTCAAGGTACCTACAGTGCTCAAGTTCAAAATAGGCACCAGCAAGCTGACTGCAGGTGACTGCAGCTCTCCAGGAGTTACGACCAGTGCTGACAAGTTTGTGGATGCAGTGGCTGGGAACTTTATCCCAGTGGGCGATGCACACACATCACAGAACACCCCCAGTTCTGATGGGTTTGCCATCCAATTAGTGTAGCGCCTCGGCCCCCAGCCGCTTCCCGCGACAGCAGCCCAGAGTCCCTGCTTTGCTGTCATCCAAAACCAGCAGCTCCGAAGAGCGGGCGCCACCGGCGGGTGCCGCCGGGGGCCGGGCGGCTGCAGGCTCGGCGGCGGCATACCGGCCGCCGGCGTGGGCCGGCTGTCCGCCACATCCGTAACTCGCTGGATGTGCTGCGCGGCGGTCGGATCGTGACACGGTGTCGCTGCAGGGGCCGTCCGTGCGTCGTGTTCGGACGGCTACCCGACTGCGACGTGCGGCTGGAGCAACCCGTCCATCTCCCGGCACCACGCTGCGCTCGTCTACAGGTGAGCCCTCCCACTTCCTGACCAAAAACGCCAGTCTGGGGTGAGGCTAACATCCATGCATCAGGATATGCATTGACAATTCCTGACTCGCTCTAGGTCACACGTGCCCCTCTGACGTCATTTATGTCGCTCTGACGTCACTCATGCCGCTCTGACGTCACTCATAGCTGCTCTGACGTCACAGTGCTGCTCTGACATCACAGTGCTGCTCTGACGTCAGCCATGTCGCTCTGACGTCACCCATCTAACGTCATACGTGCCGTTCTGACGTCACACTGCCGTTCTGACGTCACACTGCCGTTCTGACGTCACACTGCCGTTCTGACGTCACACTGCCGTTCTGACGTCACACTGCCGTTCTGACGTCACACTGCCGTTCTGACGTCACACTGCCGTTCTGACGTCACCCATGTCGCTCTGACGTCAGGTCCTCTGGTTTCGTTTTGACGTCGACTCGGGCTGTTACGTTGCAGGGCGTCCGGTGACGACGGCCGCGAGACGGGATATTACCTTTACGATCTGGGCAGCACGCACAGCTCAACGCTCAACAAGATAGTCCTCCAGCCTAAAGTGTACTGCCGGATGCGCGTCGGACACATGTGCAAGTTCGGAAGCAGTACGAGACTCTTCATCCTGCAGGTGGGTTGAGTGTGCGTGCATGACGGTGTCTTTGTGCAGCCTGGCAGCTGCAATTCAGCAGTACAAAATGACAGGACCCTAATGAGACCCATCCCGTGCTGCAAGGCCCGGAAGAGAACCCTATTGAAACCCATCCAGTGTCACAGGGCCCAGAGGTCCCTATTGAGACGCATCCCCTGTTGCAGGGCCCGGAGGAGGTCCCTATTGAAACCCATCCAGTGCCACAGGGCCCAGAGGTCCCTAATGAGACGCATCCCCTGCTGCAGGGCCCGGAGGAGGACCCCATTGAAACCCATCCAGTGCCACAGGGCCCAGAGGTCCCTATTGAGACCCATCCCCTGCTACAGGGCCCGGAGGAGGTCCCTATTGAAACCCATCTAGTGCCACAGGGCCCAGAGGTCCCTATTCAGACCCATCCCCTGCTGCAGGGCCCGGAGGAGAACCCTATTGAAACCCATCCAGTGCCACAGGGCCCAGAGGTCCCTAATGAGATGCATCCCCTGATGCAGGGCCCGGAGGAGAACCCTATTGAAACCCATCCAGTGCCACAGGGCCCAGAGGTCCCTATTGAGACGCATCCCCTGCTGCAGGGCCCGGAGGAGGACCGGGAGGAGGAGTCGCACCTGACCGTGACGGAACTGCAGGAGCTCGGCCAGAAACGGCAGCAGGAGCGCCTGGAGAGGCAACAGGAGAGGCTGGAGGCGCTTGATGATCAGGAGACGGAGTCGGAGCCGAAGCTGACCGCTGCACACACCACTGCAGCTGACGACAGCATCTCTTGGGGAATGGGTGAGTGTGGTGATGGCATCTCCTGAGTCACGACCATGAGTGAGTGTGGTGACAGCATCTCTTTGGGCATGGGTGAGTGTTGTGACATCTCCTGAGTCACGAGTGAATGTGGTGACAGCATCTCCTGAGTCACGAGTGAGTGTGGTGACAGCATCTCCTGAGTCACGAGTGTGTGTGGTGACTGCAGCTCCTGAGTCACGAGTGTGTGTGGTGACGGCATCTCCTGAGTCACGAGTGAGTGTGGTGGCAGCAGCTCCTGAGTCACGAGTGAGTGTGGTGACGGCATCTCCTGAGTCACGAGTGAGTGTGGTGACTGCATCTCCTGGGTCACGAGTGAGTGTGGTGACTGCAGCTCCTGAGTCACGAGTGAGTGTGTTGACTGCATCTCCTGAGTCACGAGTGAGTGTGGTGACTGCAGCTCCTGAGTCACGAGTGAGTGTGGTGACTGCATCTCCTGAGTCACGAGTGAGTGTGTTGACTGCATCTCCTGGGTCACGAGTGAGTGTGGTGACTGCATCTCCTGAGTCACGAGTGTGTGTGGTGACTGCATCTCCTGAGTCACGAGTGAGTGTGGTGACTGCAGCTCCTGAGTCACGAGTGAGTGTGTTGACTGCATCTCCTGGGTCACGAGTGAGTGTGGTGACTGCATCTCCTGAGTCACGAGTGAGTGTGGTGACTGCAGCTCCTGAGTCACGAGTGAGTGTGTTGACTGCATCTCCTGGGTCACGAGTGAGTGTGGTGACTGCATCTCCTGAGTCACGAGTGTGTGTGGTAACGGCATCTCCTGAGTCACGACCATGAGTGAGTGTGTTGTCAGTATCTCTTTGGGCATGGGTGAGTGTTGTGACATCTCCTGAGTCACGAGTGAGTGTGGTGAGGGCATCTCCTGAGTCACGGGTGAGTGTTGTGACGGCATCTCCTGGGTCACGAGTGAGTGTGGTGACTGCATCTCCTGGGTCACGAGTGAGTGTGGTGACTGCATCTCCTGAGTCACGAGTGAGTGTGGCGGCAGCAGCTCCTGAGTCACGAGTGAGTGTGGTGGCAGCAGCTCCTGAGTCACGAGTGAGTGTGGTGACTGCATCTCCTGAGTCACGAGTGAGTGTGGTGACTGCATCTCCTGAGTCACGAGTGAGTGTGGTGACTGCATCTCCTGAGTCACGAGTGAGTGTGGTCACTGCATCTCCTGAGTCACGAGTGAATGTGGTGACTGCATCTCCTGAGTCACGAGTGAGTGTGGTGACTGCATCTCCTGAGTCACGAGTGAGTGTGGTGACTGCATCTCCTGAGTCACGAGTGAATGTGGTGACTGCATCTCCTGAGTCACGAGTGAGTGTGGTGACTGCATCTCCTGAGTCACGAGTGTGTGTGGTGAGGGCATCTCCTGAGTCACGAGTGAGTGTGGTGACGGAATCTCTTTGGGCATGGGTGAGTGTGGTGACTGCATCTCCTGAGTCACGAGTGTGTGTGGTGACTGCATCTCCTGAGTCACGAGTGAGTGTGGTGACTGCATCCCTTGGGGCATGAGTGAGTGTGGTGACTGCATCTCCTGAGTCATGAGTGAGTGTGGTGACGACATCTCCTGAGTCACGAGTGAGTGTGGTGACGGCATCCCTTGGGGCATGAGTATCAGTCTGGTGACAGCATCTCCTGTGTTGGGTCGATTTTTTGTTGCACCAGATGGTTATTGACATTGGCATCTGATTCAATTCAGTTGATGTGC
>JAXIVJ010003948.1:10000-65000 GCA_036785665.1 Chirona hameri | reverse complement strand
GCTGGGTCAGATGAAGGGTGCTGGGCTGGGTCAGGTTAAGGGTGCTGGGCTGGGTCAGGTTAAGGGTGCTGGGCTGGGTCAGGTTAAGGGTGCTGGGCTGGGACAGATGAAGGGTGCTGGGCTGGGACAGATGAAGGGTGCTGGGCTGGGTCAGGTTAAGGGTGCTGGACTGAGTCAGGTTAAGGGTGCTGGGCTGGGTCAGGTTAAGGGTGCTGGGCTGGGTCAGGTTAAGGGTACTGGGCTGGGTCAGGTTAAGGATGCTGGGCTGGGTCAGATTAAGGGTGCTGGGCTGGGTCAGATTAAGGGTGCTGGGCTGGGTCAGGTTAAGGGTGCTGGGCTGGGTCAGGTTAAGGGTGCTGGGCTGGGTCAGGTTAAGGGTGCTGGGCTGGGTCAGATTAAGGGTGCTGGGATGGGTCAGATTAAGGGTGCTGGGCTGGGTCAGGTTAAGGGTGCTGGACTGAGTCAGGTTAAGGGTGCTGGGCTGGGTCAGGTTAAGGGTGCTGGGCTGGGTCAGGTTAAGGGTGCTGGGCTGGGTCAGGTTAAGGGTGCTGGGCTGGGTCAGGTTAAGGGTGCTGGGCTGGGTCAGATGAAGGGTGCTGGGCTGGGTCAGGTTAAGGGTGCTGGACTGAGTCAGATTAAGGGTGCTGGGCTGGGTCAGGTTAAGGGTGCTGGGCTGGGTCAGGTTAAGGGTGCTGGGCTGGGTCAGATTAAGGGTGCTGGGCTGGGTCAGGTTAAGGGTGCTGGGCTGGGTCAGGTTAAGGGTGCTGGGCTGGGTCAGGTTAACCCGCGCACTGCAGGGGCTTTGCGCCCAACACGAACTGCAGGGGGATGATTTCCGCCCCCCCCCCCCCCCTGAGATCTGGAAAACTACGCAACGTAGCGAGAAGCGGAAAAAGGCATTTGGTAACTTCATACATGTTCTATCGAAAGTATTTCAGTGGTTTTTAAGTCAGGTCAAAATTGAGGTCACCAGAGGTCATAAAAGGTCAAATTGTAGTTTTTTTCTCCTGTTTTAGGACATCGCTCCAGACATTCCCATATATCTCAGAAACGATGATAGTTAGAAACAAACGGAAAAAAAGCAAACGCCAGCCAGTGAAATTTGTAATTGCTACGGTGTCCTCAGATTTGATCTCGGTTCAATATTTGAGGCTCCAGAGGTCAAAAAGAAAGAAAAAATGCTGTTTTTTGCTAAATCGTTTTTGCTATTAACTTTTTACTTAACAAAGATAACGGAAAACTGTTTACGCCATTGTGTTTATCTTGTCAAGGCGCTTTGAATGATATATATGGTGACCTTGTTAAGTCAACTTAACAATTTGACCTAAGGTCAAGGTCAAGTGGTGACCCAAGTAGGGCATATTGCATATGGGATGACGTGTCTCGACGAGACCAACACATTGAAGTCTGTTTTAATTCTCTATCTTCATTATGTCGAGAGTTATTGACAAAAAAGTGATGGTGACCTCGCATGACCTCAAATGACCAATAGGGATCACTGAACAAAACTTGCACTTGGATCATCAAGAATATCCTATAATAACATGATCCAGAAGTAATTGGACTAGAACCATGCATATCCTTGAAATAGGAAGCATTTCTATATTTCTCCATTGACTTATTATGGGGAGGTTACGAAATTGACCTGACCTTAGGTCAACGATATCAAAATTCCGAGTTATACGAATTGTAAGTACTGATGCCCTCATGACATCCTGTAAGTTTCAACCTGATCGGTGAAAAACTCTGGCTTTGGCACAACCGCAAACATTTTTGGTGGTGGGGTCACTTGACCTGGTCTAGTGACCTGACCTGAGATGACCCGAGCATAATTTTTTCTCAAAGTGTGCGCAATTGATGTCCTAACAGGTGTATCAAAACCCGGCGGCGCTGCGCACCGCCGTTTTTTCGCTATCTTTGAAAAACCTGAGGGGGGGGGGGGGGGGGGGCGGAAATCCCCCCCCCCCCTGCAGTGCGCGGGTTAAGTGTGCTGAGCTGGGTCAGGTTAAGGATGCTGGGCTGGGTCAGATTAAGGGTGCTGGGCTGGGTCAGATGAAGGGCGCTGGGCCGGGTCAGATGAAGGGGGCTGGGTCAGGTTAAGGGTGCTGGGCTGGGTCAGGTTAAGGGTGCTGGGCTGGGTCAGGTTAAGGGTGCTGGGCTGGGTCAGATGAAGGGTGCTGGGCTGGGTCAGATGAAGGGTGCTGGGCTGGGTCAGATGAAGGGTGCTGGGCTGGGTCAGGTTAAGGGTGCTGGGCTGGGTCAGATGAAGGGTGCTGGGCTGGGTCAGATGAAGGGTGCTGGGCTGGGTCAGGTTAAGGGTGCTGGGCTGGGTCAGGTTAAGGGTGCTGGGCTGGGTCAGGTTAAGGGTGCTGGGCTGGGTCAGATGAAGGGTGCTGGGCTGGGTCAGGTTAAGGGTGCTGGGCTGGGTCAGGTTAAGGGTGCTGGGCTGGGTCAGGTTAAGGGTGCTGGGCTGGGTCAGATGAAGGGTGCTGGGCTGGGTCAGGTTAAGGGTGCTGGGCTGGGTCAGATGAAGGGTGCTGGGCTGGGTCAGGTTAAGGGTGCTGGGCTGAGTCAGGTTAATGCTGCTGGGCTGGGTCAGGTTAATGCTGCTGGGCTGGGTCAGGTTAAGGGTGCTGGGCTGGGTCAGGTTAAGGGTGCTGGGCTGGGTCAGGTTAAGGGTGCTGGGCTGGGTCAGGTTAAGGGTGCTGGGCTGGGTCAGGTTAAAGGTGCTGGGCTGGGTCAGGTTAAGGGTGCTGGGCTGGGTCAGGTTAAGGGTGCTGGGCTGAGTCAGGTTAATGCTGCTGGGCTGGGTCAGGTTAAGGGTGCTGGGCTGGGTCAGGTTAAGGGTGCTGGGCTGGGTCAGGTTAAGGGTGCTGGGCTGAGTCAGGTTAATGCTGCTGGGCTAGGTCAGATGAAGGGTGCTGGGCTAGGTCAGATGAAGGGTGCTGGGCTGGGTCAGGTTAAGGGTGCTGGGCTGGGTCAGGTTAAGGGTGCTGGGCTGGGTCAGATTAAGGGTGCTGGGCTGGGTCAGGTTAAGGGTGCTGGGCTGGGTCAGGTTAATGCTGCTGGGCTGGGTCAGATGAAGGGTGCTGGGCTGGGTCAGGTTAAGGGTGCTGGGCTGGGTCAGATGAAGGGTGCTGGGCTGGGTCAGGTTAAGGGTGCTGGGCTGGGTCAGGTTAAGGGTGCTGGGCTGGGTCAGGTTAATGCTGCTGGGCTGGGTCAGGTTAAGGGTGCTGGGCTGGGTCAGGTTAAGGGTGCTGGGCTGGGTCAGGTTAATGCTGCTGGGCTGGGTCAGGTTAAGGGTGCTGGGCTGGGTCAGGTTAAGGGTGCTGGGCTGGGTCAGGTTAAGGGTGCTGGGCTGGGTCAGATGAAGGGTGCTGGGCTAGGTCAGATGAAGGGTGCTGGGCTGGGTCAGATTAAGGATGCTGGGCTAGGTCAGATGAAGGGTGCTGGGCTGGGTCAGATTAAGGATGCTGGGCTGGGTCAGGTTAAGGGTGCTGGGCTGGGTCAGGTTAAGGGTGCTGGGCTGGGTCAGGTTAAGGGTGCTGGGCTGGGTCAGGTTAAGGGTGCTGGGCTGGGTCAGATGAAGGGTGCTGGGCTAGGTCAGATGAAGGGTGCTGGGCTGGGTCAGATTAAGGATGCTGGGCTAGGTCAGATGAAGGGTGCTGGGCTGGGTCAGATTAAGGATGCTGGGCTGGGTCAGGTTAATGCTGCTGGGCTGGGTCAGGTTAAGTGTGCTGGGCTGGGTCAGGTTAAGGGTGCTGGGCTGGGTCAGATGAAGGGTGCTGGGCTGGGTCAGGTTAAGGGTGCTGGGCTGGGTCAGGTTAATGCTGCTGGGCTGGGTCAGATGAAGGGTGCTGGGCTAGGTCAGATGAAGGGTGCTGGGCTGGGTCAGGTTAAGGGTGCTGGGCTGGGTCAGGTTAATGCTGCTGGGCTGAGTCAGATGAAGGGTGCTGGGCTGGGTCAGATGAAGGGTGCTGGGCTGGGTCAGGTTAAGGGTGCTGGGCTGGGTCAGGTTAATGCTGCTGGGCTGGGTCAGATGAAGGGTGCTGGGCTGGGTCAGGTTAAAGGTGCTGGGCTGGGTCAGGTTAAGGGTGCTGGGCTGGGTCAGATGAAGGGTGCTGGGCTGAGTCAGGTTAATGCTGCTGGGCTGGGTCAGATGAAGGGTGCTGGGCTGGGTCAGGTTAAAGGTGCTGGGCTGGGTCAGGTTAAGGGTGCTGGGCTGGGTCAGGTTAAGTGTGCTGGGCTGAGTCAGGTTAATGCTGCTGGGCTGGGTCAGGTTAAGGGTGCTGGGCTGGGTCAGGTTAAGGGTGCTGGGCTGGGTCAGGTTAAGGGTGCTGGGCTGGGTCAGATGAAGGGTGCTGGGCTGGGTCAGGTTAATGCTGCTGGGCTGGGTCAGATGAAGGGTGCTGGGCTGGGTCAGGTTAAGTGTGCTGGGCTGAGTCAGGTTAATGCTGCTGGGCTGGGTCAGATGAAAGGTGCTGGGCTGGGTCAGGTTAAGGGTGCTGGGCTGGGTCAGGTTAAGGGTGCTGGGCTGGGTCAGGTTAATGCTGCTGGGCTGGGTCAGATGAAGGGTGCTGGACTGGGTCAGATGAAGGGTGCTGGGCTGGGTCAGGTTAAGTGTGCTGGGCTGAGTCAGGTTAATGCTGCTGGGCTGGGTCAGGTTAAGGGTGCTGGGCTGGGTCAGATGAAGGGTGCTGGGCTGAGTCAGGTTAATGCTGCTGGGCTGGGTCAGGTTAAGGGTGCTGGGCTGGGTCAGGTTAAGGGTGCTGGGCTGGGTCAGGTTAAGGGTGCTGGGCTGAGTCAGGTTAATGCTGCTGGGCTGGGTCAGGTTAAGGGTGCTGGGCTGGGTCAGATGAAGGGTGCTGGGCTGGGTCAGGTTAAGGGTGCTGGGCTGGGTCAGGTTAAGGGTGCTGGGCTGAGTCAGGTTAATGCTGCTGGGCTGGGTCAGGTTAAGGGTGCTGGGCTGGGTCAGGTTAAGGGTGCTGGGCTGGGTCAGATGAAGGGTGCTGGGCTGGGTCAGATGAAGGGTGCTGGGCTGGGTCAGGTTAAGGGTGCTGGGCTGGGTCAGATGAAAGGTGCTGGGCTGGGTCAGATGAAGGGTGCTGGGCTGGGTCAGGTTAAGGGTGCTGGGCTGAGTCAGGTTAATGCTGCTGGGCTGGGTCAGGTTAAGGGTGCTGGGCTGGGTCAGATGAAGGGTGCTGGGCTGGGTCAGGTTAAGGGTGCTGGGCTGGGTCAGGTTAAGGGTGCTGGGCTGGGTCAGGTTAAGGGTGCTGGGCTGAGTCAGGTTAATGCTGCTGGGCTGGGTCAGGTTAAGGGTGCTGGGCTGGGTCAGATGAAGGGTGCTGGGCTGGGTCAGGTTAATGCTGCTGGGCTGGGTCAGATGAAGGGTGCTGGGCTGGGTCAGATGAAGGGTGCTGGGCTGGGTCAGGTTAAGGGTGCTGGGCTGGGTCAGGTTAAGGGTGCTGGGCTGGGTCAGGTTAATGCTGCTGGGCTGGGTCAGATGAAGGGTGCTGGGCTAGGTCAGATGAAGGGTGCTGGGCTGGGTCAGGTTAAGTGTGCTGGGCTGGGTCAGATGAAGGGTGCTGGGCTAGGTCAGGTTAATGCTGCTGGGCTGAGTCAGGTTAATGCTGCTGGGCTGGGTCAGGTTAAGGGTGCTGGGCTGGGTCAGATGAAGGGTGCTGGGCTGGGTCAGGTTAAGGGTGCTGGGCTGGGTCAGATGAAGGGTGCTGGGCTGGGTCAGGTTAAGGGTGCTGGGCTGGGTCAGATGAAGGGTGCTGGGCTGGGTCAGATGAAGGGTGCTGGGCTGGGTCAGGTTAAGGGTGCTGGACTGGGTCAGGTTAAGGGTGCTGGGCTGGGTCAGATGAAGGGTGCTGGGCTGGGTCAGGTTAAGGGTGCTGGGCTGAGTCAGGTTAAGGGTGCTGGGCTGGGTCAGATTAAGGGTGCTGGGCTGGGTCAGGTTAAGGGTGCTGGGCTGGGTCAGATTAAGGGTGCTGGGCTGGGTCAGATGAAGGGTACTGGGCTGGGTCAGGTTAAGGGTGCTGGGCTGGGTCAGGTTAACCCGCGCACTGCAGGGGCTTTGCGCCCAACACGAACTGCAGGGGGATGATTTCCGACCCCCCCCCCCCCCCTGAGATCTGGAAAACTACGCAACGTAGCGAGAAGCGGAAAAAGGCATTTGGTAGCTTCATACATGTTCTATCGAAAGTATATCAGTGTTTTTTAAGTCAGGTCAAAATTGAGGTCACCAGAGGTCATAAAAGGTCAAATTTCCAGTTTTTTCTCTCCTGTTTTAGGACATCGCTCCAGACATTCCCATATATCTCAGAAACGATGATAGTTAGAAACAAACGGAAAAAAGCAAACGCCAGCCAGTGAAATTTGTAATTGCTACGGTGTCCTCAGATTTGATCTCAGTTCAATATTTGAGGCTCTAGAGGTCAAAAAGAAAGAAAAAAATGCTGTTTTTTTGCTAAATCGTTTTTTGCTATTAACTTTTTACTTAACAAAGATAACGGAAAACTGTTTACGCCATTGTGTTTATCTTGTCAAGGCGCTTTGAATGATATATATGGTGACCTTGTTAAGTCAACTTAACAATTTAACCTAAGGTCAAGGTCAAGTGGTGACCCAAGTAGGGCATATTGCATATGGGATGACGTGTCTCGACGAGACCAACACATTGAAGTCTGTTTTAATTCTCTATCTTCATTATGTCGAGAGTTATTGACAAAAAAAGTGATGGTGACCTCGCATGACCTCAAATGACCCAATAGGGATCACTGAACAAAACTTACACTTGGATCATCAAGAATATCCTATAATAACATGATCCAGAAGTAATTGGACTAGAACCATGCATATCCTTGAAATAGGAAGCATTTCTATATTTCTCCATTGACTTATTATGGGAGGTTACGAAATTGACCTGACCTTAGGTCAACGATATCAAAATTCCGAGTTATACGAATTGTAAGTACTGATGCCCTCATGACATCCTGTAAGTTTCAACCTGATCGGTGAAAAACTCTGGCTTTGGCACAACCGCAAACATTTTTGGTGGTGGGGTCACTTGACCTGGTCTGGTGACCTGACCTGAGATGACCCGAGCATAATTTTTATCTCAAAGTGTGCGCAATTGATGTCCTAACAGGTGTATCAAAACCCGGCGGCGCTGCGCACCGCCGTTTTTTCGCTATCTTTGAAAAACCTGAGGGGGGGGGGGGCGGAAATCCCCCCCCCTGCAGTGCGCGGGTTAAGTGTGCTGAGCTGAGTCAGGTTAAGGATGCTGGGCTGGGTCAGATTAAGGGTGCTGGGCTGGGTCAGGTTAAGGATGCTGGGCTGGGTCAGATTAAGGGTGCTGGGCTGGGTCAGATGAAGGGCGCTGGGCCGGGTCAGATGAAGGGGGCTGGGTCAGGTTAAGGGTGCTGGGCTGGGTCAGGTTAAGGGTGCTGGGCTGGGTCAGGTTAAGGGTGCTGGGCTGGGTCAGTTGAAGGGTGCTGGGCTGGGTCAGATGAAGGGTGCTGGGCTGGGTCAGATGAAGGGTGCTGGGCTGGGTCAGGTTAAGGGTGCTGGGCTGGGTCAGGTTAAGGATGCTGGACTGGGTCAGGTTAAGGGTGCTGTGCTGGGTCAGATGAAGGGTGCTGTGCTGGGTCAGATGAAGGGTGCTGGGCTGGGTCAGGTTAAGGGTGCTGGGCTGGGTCAGATGAAGGGTGCTGTGCTGGGTCAGATGAAGGGTGCTGGGCTGGGTCAGGTTAATGATGCTGGGCTGGGTCAGGTTAAGGGTGCTGGGCTGGGTCAGGTTAAGGGTGCTGTGCTGGGTCAGATGAAGGGTGCTGTGCTGGGTCAGATGAAGGGTGCTGGGCTGGGTCAGGTTAAGGGTGCTGGGCTGGGTGGCAATGGAGACACCGGGGGAGGGGTGGTTGATGTTTGATTTGACGCCGGCTGTGTGACTGTGACCATCAGCTGCCGCAGTACCAGAAGGTGCAGTTGGAAGCGCTGGCCGTCGAGCGCCGGCTGCAGCAGATGGAGTCGGCTACACAGGCGCAGGCCGAGACGGACGCCGACAAAGACGAGCTGGACGCCTTCATGACTCGACTCAGCCAGGGCGCCTTCAGCGACCGACAGGAGAAACGCAAACTGAAGACTCAGCTGAACCAGCTGAGGTCAGAGGAGGGCCGACTGTGCCGGCTGGTGAACCTGGCTCGACCGGCCTCGCTGCCGCCGCTGAGGCCGCCGCCACAGGCCGCCGTCACAGGCCGCTCGCCGCTCACCGGCTTCATCGGCAGGAGGAAGGGCAAGGCCGGGGGAGCGGCCCGACCGGCGGCGAGAGTAGGGGCGTCGCGCGGCCCGGCGCCCGCTCCGTCCAGTGTGTCCGCCGCCGCCCCGGCCGCTCAAGAGGAGGAGGAGGAGGAGGCCAACACGGCGGGCAGACTTGCGCCATCGGAGGACGTGGCGGCGCGGCTGGCGCCCGGTTCAGCCGCCGACCCCGACACGGGCGGCGGGCTGGAGCCCAGCGCCGATGATAAGATGGACACAGAGGGTGCACGCCAGTCGGGCGGCGCTGCCGACTGCCGCGGGGACACGGGGGGTGAGCGGGAGCCGGGCGGGCCGGCGGCAGACCGGGACAACACTGCCCCGCGCCGGCCGCCGGCCGGGCTGGCGGGCGGTGGCGGCGCCCAGGGTGTGTCTCCTGTGGATGTGGAGCGGGGCGCGGACGAGCGGTCCCCTCTGACGGACCGGGCTGGCCGCGTGGTGACGGAGGGTGCAGTGTCGGCACCGATAGCGCGCGGCGACGCTTTACCCCAACAGTATCAACAGGACCCTGCGAAGACCAAGCGGAAACGACAGTCGAAGGACCGGCGGCGGGACAAGCAGGTGCGTTTAGGGTGTCGGAGGCGAGGTTTGCCGGCCGACTGGCATGGTGTGCCATATGCGGAACTAGCGTCCACCTGGGCGTGCTGCCATTGGGTTTGCGGTCTAAAATTGCACGATTCGAAATCTAGCAGAAAACAAACTATAAGGAGTAACAAATATGTTCTCTGGATCCTGTTAGATTATGCAATGTTCTAGCATTCTACACTATTGCCAAAGACATGACACCACCGCCGACACAACTTGAGACATTTTCAGAGAAAAATATTGGTGTATTTCCAATGTTAAATCTCGGGAAATCGCCTGATTTAGGGTAAACGGTGGCGCAATACCAAACATATCTTTAAAAGTAAGCATGATATCAAAATTGTTATTTGCCTCTTGAGAGAACACTTCAATTACCATACCAACCAAATTTGAGCCCTCCGCCTTTGGTACCGTGTGCGCTTTGCCAGGCTGATTGCATGCTGTGTGTGTGTATGCTACGTCTACATCTGAACGCAGATGTTAGCTGGTTCTTATATTAGCATAAACAATGGTTTTGTCAATAAGGACGAATAACACTATTGAACGTGATGACTAAGGAACATCTCATCAAATTTAACATCATTTACCTAAGTTGAAAACCAAATTGTTAATATTTCGTGGGTTTTTATTTTCGTAAAACCCCACGCGCTTGCATTTGGACAATTGCAGATAATTTTACTAAGATTTACTTGGATTTGCATGCACTTAAAGGGACTGTCCCACCTTCCCAAAAGTTGTCAAATGTACGCCGCTTGTGGTGCACAATATGAAGTAATTGCTGCCGAACACGATTGACATTTGTTTCTCGCAAACAGTGCTCAATTGAATAAAAAGTGAAGTTTTAATATTTGGGTTGGTGACGTCATATTGAGCTCTAGAGAGCTACACAGAAATCCTTTACGCTGCCAAAGTATGGGCACAATGATTTCGATACAATTCTGGCGCTTTTAATACAAAACAAACCAACTACCAAACCATTGAAACGTAGCAAACATCTCCAAGGTTCACCTTAAAACAAGTCGACGATCATTACCAGTTGGGTAAAGAGAGACGAATGTTAAGGGGGGATAGTCCCTTTAAGAATGCTTAATTGAAAAATATTTCGTGGGGTTTTAAGTTGGCGATGTCTAAACTTTATATCAAACCTTAATTCGAAACACCAAACAAAAATATTTCGGTCACATGTCACCAACGCAACATGCTTGTTAAATTTAACGCAATTCCTTAGTTATTCCACTGCAACATTCCACTTTCATTATCACTGGCAGTCATGGTATCGTCGGTTTTGGCCTGAACTTTTACACTGGTTTTCTTGACACATCCTTTATTGTGGGGAGGAGATAGACATTCAATGTGTTATTTTTAACTGACGCAACAATTGCCCACGGAACTTAAACACCGTACCTACATAAACGTAGGCTCTTGTTTACAACTAAATAAACCAATAACAAATATAAAACAACGAACATTCCTATACAGAGAACGCTTATTTGAAGGCATCTGGATGGAACTGGATGACTCTTAGTTGTTCTTCCAAGATATAGTTTTGACTAGTGTTGAATGAATATGTTTAACTGTGTAACTCAGCCTATTGGCACTTAAAGGACCAAAAATAAATGTTCCACATTTTTCCATATTGTATTTACGTTTCAAACATATCATTGTAACTTAATTTAAAACTTATGATTTAATGAACCAACCAGAATAGATCTAGTTTAAAACAGTAACGCCATCTCATGGATAAAGTAAGTACTTTATACTTTATCCTTTATCTTACTTACTTTATCCATGACCATCTCGTGAAAAGAACGCACAGTGGGCCAGCGGCGACTCAAAATAGTTTAATCAGTTAATTGCATTAACCGAATCATATGACGGCTCTAGGGGTAATTCGTTACGTAGAAAACGATTCTGGCACTTATTTGTACTTTCTACCTTCACATCGTCGAACAAAAACTTGTACCTGGTGTTATTTCAGTGTCGATTCATCTATCTCCTAATAATGGAAGATTTTACATCTGCAAATGTCGGAAAGCTTGATGCTTGAGATGTTTCGGTCCCAAAGCAAGTCTTAAGGTAGAATGGATCTCAAAGTGCAGTAACTTAGCTAAAAGTGTAACCATTAGCATGTCGATGAATACAGAAATGACCTTATATTCTGTTAAAACGTCTGCCTTATCGTTCCGTTATAGGTACATACCTACTTTTACGGGACCAAAAAGGAGGCCAATAGAATGTACCTAGCTATTCCAAGACTACCAAAACATTAACAGTATAGCTTGGTTAACATGCCATTGACTGGGGGAAATAATATTGCCCCCCACCCTGACGGCATTCTCAATATCTCAAAAAACAATAAGGCTATCAATGCTAAATTTCGGCTGCCTTCTCATGGCATCACCTAACTCATGGTAGGTGCCATGAGTTAGGTAGGTAGGTGCCATGAGCATGGCGTCATTTAAAATAAAACAAATGGAAGTTTGTATGGCCAGATACGAGCAAATAAACATCATGACTATTTCTGAGACGAATGTGGTGTAAAAACATGTTTTTATACTTAGCTTAATCCATTTATAAATGTTACCCTGTGACCTAACCTTGACCTGAACTTGACATAAATTTCATTTAAGGCTCCTCAGATGAGGTGAAGTCGTGAAAATGGCTATCACAATCACATTATATGTGTCCATAAAACATGTGTTGCATGACTTAAGTAGAACTTTTGCCAATAGTGACCTGACCTGGACCTGTGCTTACAATCTCACTTTCGCTCAAGCTGGACGTATATGATGCTTTTGAAAGCACGTTGGGTGATAATGGTCGCAATCAAAGGCTTTTGATGGAAAGTATGGATAGCCATTCAAATACCTCGAATTTGACATTTGACTTGATCTTGACCTGAAATTTGACCTTAATTTGAAAATGTTGAGTATGCTTTAAATGCATATCATTGAGAGCTTTCTAATGCCGCCTTGCGCGTCTTGCTGCGATCATTGGTTCGGAAGATATCTAGGGGGCAATATTTGCTCTCTTCTCTGGTTATTTTCTGATGCCCGTGCAGTGGTCGGAATTGATTGTTATATCTCGAAAGGGTGCAAAATGGTGCAAAATATCTCTGAAGACCAATCATAAACAAGCATTGGGGAAATGAATGGCGATACAAAACATCAATGGTTTTCTGTGGCCAGTTTTTTAATCCCTACCGATATACGGAATACCTCTTTTTACTTTTGGCCATAGATAACAGGAGACCTGGATTTGACACGGAAATCAGTGCTTTAAAATATGAGGCCGAAATTTCGAAAGGATCTCCTCGCAGTTGAAACCCCGATTATCGGCTCAATATCGATAAATCAATGAAACTGAGGATGAAGCAATTTTCATGATAATGACTAGTCATGTAAATGCGGTAAATTCAGCCGAGAACAGGTTTGTTTCTAGCTCAAAACACATGTACACAAAACAATGGTTTGTATTGGCCACAAATCCCTATCCCATTAACCATCTTCTTGCCCGTCCTTGTTCAGTTTTTCTTCACACCAGTCAGTTTGCGCCTCTGATCATCGCTTTGGGATCTCGCGTCTGACTCTGAGGCGACACCGGGCTTTTGCTTGGCGTGCACGTCACTGTTCACCTCGCGCACCATGTTCCCAGCGAACAGATTACACAGAGCTCCTGCCATCTTCCGCATGAGGTTACCCACCAAGTTGCGACCCTTACTACAGGAGGCCCCGCTTAGGTCAGCAATCAGTATCCAGGCTTCCCAGGTCGTTCACTACCTCCATGAATCCCTTTCTGGGAAGGTCACATCCTAGCAGCTTGCGACGGTTGACCTCCTTCACTAGCTGCTTCCAGATTTCACAGATCTTCATGGTGATGTCGATGGCGGTGAAGGAGGGAACCAGGAGCTTGCCGCGGTCCAGCAGTTCCGTGAACCACCTGTAGATGGCCTCCACCCCCACTTCCTCGCAGTCCTGTTCAAACCGGACTTCCAGTGGCGCAGCCTCTTTGTCGATTAGTAGGTCGGCACAGGCACTGCACTTGCTGCCCTTGGTGGCGAAGCGCGCCAGATAGCCGGCGATGTGAGTCACATTCATGGCGAAATTTCTTAATTTTTCTCTCAAAAGGTGTAAAAATGATGCCCGGAAAGGTACTGAAAGTTTGGCGTCGATATCTGCATTAGTTATTGAGATATTCCTAATATAAATAATGAGATATTCAGTCACATGGTCACATCATGTGACCCAGTGCAGCCTTGGTGGAGTCGTCCAGCTCCTCATGGTCCATCTGGATGTCCACCACCGCCACCAGCTCCTGGAATACTAGCATGTCCTGCTGACGCTCCTGCCGTGAGGGGCCATTCTAGTGGACACCTCAGCGGTGCTGAATCCGGACCACCAGATCAGACTCTTGATCCTGATCACCGCCTCGTTCTTCAAGAACTGGCGCACGCTGGCCCAGTAGTAGCCGCCCGATAGTTTGCGCAAGTATCCGAAGTGCCCCTCTATGCTGTCGGACTGGATTTTTCCCCAACAGGGCATAATTCCAATGTATCACCATACTTTGTAAGCAGGTAGCGGGTGAGGCTCACCAACTCTCTCGAGCTGTAGTACACTGCCATGCACGTGTCCTTCGTCATTTTCACCGATGCAGAGCCTTTGCTCTCATGCAGGCTGCGCATGTAGCTGCCAAACTCACTCAGAAACTTGAGCGACCTCTCACTTGCCTCACAGCCAAGGCGTAGTTCCACTCGGGTTTTGTCGCACAAACGGCGACTCATGTACTGAGACTTGACGTTGCAGTCATTAAACCAGCGGCGCCCCAACTCCAAGAACTCGGCTGTGTCCACGAAGTCTTTGCAGTCAGATCTGCGCTCAGCGAAGTGCCGGAGGACCGCGCAGGTTGTCTCGTGGGTGGCTGCCGCTGCGAGCCCAACAGTCTCCTGTTATCTATGTTTTGGCTTATTCACACCCCTCCTAATACACGGCATACATACAATACAGTATGTGACCATCCAATCCTGGTGGAATCCTGGTGCCAATCCTGGTGGAATCCTGGTGCCAATCCTGGTGGAATCCTGGTGCCAATCCTGGTGGAATCCTGGTGCCAATCCTGGTGGAATCCTGGTGCCAATCCTGGTGGAATCCTGGTGCCAATCCTGGTGGAATCCTGGTGCCAATCCTGGTGGAATACAGAAGCAAATTTACCATTAAAACTGTGCCATCGGGTATTTTTCCAATACACCCATGAAATACGGCAGGATGGGAAACATGCATGCCCAGTTCCGGAGTGACTGGGCATGCATGCATGAGCCAGTGGCGCACGCAGGGGGGGGGGGGGGGGGGGTCAAAGGGGTCAGCTGACCCCCCCCCCCGAAATTTCTGAGGGGCCCGTATTTCTGAGGGGCCCGTTTCTGGTAGGGGCCCGGTCTTGGTCAGGCCCGATCGTGGTAGGGGCCCGGTGCTGGCAAAGGCGTGGCATGGGATGATGGGGCCCGGTCACAACAGGGCCCGGTCTTCGCATATTCTTGACACGGGCCCGTTTCTGGTAGGGGCCCGGTCTTGGTCAGGCCTGATCGAGGCAGGGGCCCGGTGCTGGCAAAGGCGTGATATGGGGCCCGGTCAGAACGAGAGCCCGGTACTTGAACATTATTGATGCGGGCCCGTTTCTGGTAGGGGCCCGGTCTTGGTCAGGCCTGATCGAGGCAGGGGCCGGTGCTGGCAAAGGCGTGGCATGGGGCCCGGTCAGGACGAGGGTCCGGTCATAACAGGGCCCGTTCCTCGCATATTCTTGATACGGGCCCGTTTTTGGTAGGGGCCCGGTCTTGGTCAGGCCCGATCGAGGCAGGGGTCCGGTGCTGACAAAGGCGTGATATGGGCCTGGTTACAACAGGGCCCGGGCCTTGCATATTCTTGATGCGGGCCCGTTTCTGGTAGGGGCCGGTCTTGGTCAGGCCCGATAGAGGCAGGGGCCCGGTGCTGGGAAAGACGTGATATAGGGCCCGGTCAAAACGAAGGCCCGGTCATAACAGGGCCCGATCCTTGCAAATTCTTGATACGGGCGTATTTGATATTGATACGTATTTTTTACATTATCCATTGCTGCTGCAGGAAATGGTTTATGGCAACTTGTGGCAACATGATGGTGGGCGCGAATGACGTAGTTGAGGCGCACTAAAACCCCAACGATGATGATTATGACATAACTACCGGGGATCAGATTGCCTAACCTGCCTAACCTCTAAAATATAGTTGTTGATGTTGCCATTTACCTGCCTAACCTGTAAAATATAATTTTTGTTGTCATTTACCTCATTTCGTCAAATTTACTCTCGACAGTTGTACCGCACATCAGTAGCACATGCACCTAAAATTCGCACACCAGTAGCACACGCAGTCACCTTACACGACATTGACAAGCAAATTATAATGTCTCAGGTCCCATGCTGTAGGGGGCCCGCTCAAAAACAAGTGACCGAAATCCGCGAAGTTTTCTAAAAACGGGTGGGGGCCCGCTCACAAGGGGGCCCGCTTTTAGGGCTCTGACCCCCCCCCCCCCCCCTCCCCGAAATGGAATCCTGCGTGCGCCACTGCATGCATCGCATTCTGGGCGGTATGTTGGCTGATTCAGCATAACAACGCATTTGGTAACTTCGGCGTCGAAATTTACCCCCTAGATCAGATCGGATATAACAATAAATGCCACCACTGAATGCGACACTCATTTCTACGTCGATCTTTGACTGTGAATTCCGGAATTGGTATTTTTCCAGATTAATAAACGATTTTGAGCCGCCGCTAACCCACTGGAACGGCGTTAGCGGCGGTGCTGCCATCTATTGGCAAATCATTGAACTAACACCAGAATGATAGTTCCGCGTATGGCACACCATGTTGAACAGTTGTTTTGGCGACAACGATTTTGCATTGAGGGTAGCAAATGGGCAGCAAGGCAGCGCACTGATTGACACGGGACAACTTTCCAGTGTGCTTTTGAATTGCGATAGCCAATGGGGTCGTTGTATGATTCTGTTTAAGCACCAAGCGTTTAAATTGCTGGTATCGATGACTTGCAGGAAATGTCCAGTTCTTTCGTTGTTCTGATGTGAAGTGATCCGCTGACTGACCTAGTTCTTTTCCTTCGATAACGTTACGCTTCTGAGTGTCTCCAGCGAAGGCACGAGTCGTCATTCGATCCGTCTTGCGCATCTGGTTCGGCCTAACGGGACTTACCGTGTGTTGCCCGCGTGTCCCTCCTGACTTGACCTGACCTGGCGGGAGCCGGCAGACGCCGACCGACTCGGAGCTGGCCGGGGACGGCTCGTATGACGTTTGGATGCCGCCCGAGGGCCAGTCGGGCGACGGCCGCACCAGTCTCAACGACAAGCTGGGATACTGAGCGCCCGGAGCGCAGTCAGCTCAGTGCCGTGCTGCCTGGCCGACCGATCCGCTCCCATTGGAAGCGGCAGCCCGGTATCGCGCTGGGCTTCGACCGGCGACTCGTCCGTCCCGGCCCGTACCATCCGGCCAGAAAGCAGAGAGTACCGACTGACACCAGGCAGCCGCCGGTCCTCCGTCCCGGCCAGAAAGCAGAGGGTACCGACTGACACCAGGCAGCCGCCGGTCCTCCGTCCCGGCCAGAAAGCAGAGGGTACCGACTGGCACCAGGCAGCCGCCGGTCCTCCGTCCCGGCCAGAAAGCAGAGGGTACCGACTGACACCAGGCAGCCGCCGGTGCTCCGTCCCAGCCCTTACCATCCGGCCAGAAAGCAGAGGGTACCGACTGACACCAGGCAGCCGCTGGTGCTCCGTCCCGGCCAGAAAGCAGAGGGTACCGACTGACACCAGGCAGCCGCCGGTGCTCCGTCCCGGCCAGAAAGCAGAGGGTACCGACTGACACCAGGCAGCCGCCGGTGCTCCGTCCCAGCCAGTACCATCCGGCCAGAAAGCAGAGGTACCGACTGACCGCAGCCGCCGGTCCTCCGTCCGGCCCGGCGGCAGTTGTGTGGCATGCCCACAGGCTCAGCAGACCCGACTCAGGTGTCTGAGGGCGGTCCGTCTGACCGTGACGTGTGACGGACCGTGACTGTGATGATGGCGGCTGGGCGTAGAACGGTCCCGACTATCGGGTGACAACGGTCAGTATGACCGTTCCTGTGACGGACCGTGACGTTACTGTGATGATGGGCGGCTGGGCGTAGAACGGTCCCGACTATCGGGTGACAATACACGGCCGATCACCAGCGCCTGCCTGCTCCGGCTTATGGGCACTACAACGCAGTGAACTAACAATATAATCCTGTATTCTGCACAGTACTGCTTGTACATGCGTTCTTCACAATGCCTCGGCACACACCGCAGCGTTTTATTCTCGCAGCATACGAGCACAAAACAGCGACCAGTGGGTAAGTCGTGCGAGACATGTGTAGATTGGCGCCCACCACGCCCATCCCCTGCCTAGCGATTCTTGTCCCGCTGAAAACGGAGACTCGCAAGAGAAGCCGGCCGCGGACGGCGGCCAGCCTGGGAGAGCCGGTCGCGGACGGCGGCCAGCCTGGGAGAGCCGGCCGCGGACGGCAGCCAGCCTGGGAGAGCCGGCCGCGGACGGCGGCCAGTCTGGGAGAGAGAACAGTCGGAGCACGTCTCAGTCGGTCTGGGGTCGTGCCACCTGTCCATCGAGTGTGGGTCACAGGGGAGCGGCGCTGTGACGGCGGCACAACTGACCACCGCGCCGCTATATATCACTGTCTGCCGGCCGCGCCGACACGCGTCGGCCGCGACTGGGTCTGTCGCGGCACTATCTGTCGGGCCTGTACAGGTATAGCGCGCGCCGACTGCAGAACGTACAGGAGCGCCAGTCCCGACGTCCCCGGGGGCTGGGGAGGGAGGCATGGCGGCTAGGTGGGCCGACAGTCGCCCGGACCGTCGTCATCGCCGCTGTCGTCCGTCGATCGCACCTCGAGCTCGTCCGACTCTGCGCTGAACAGCTGTCGGCACAGGCGGGGGGGGGGGGGGGGGGGGTCAGGCGCCAGGTACCGTCATCGCGGACTACGGAGGGTGGGCTCACCCGGGCGGGACACGTGGGTGGAAAAGCACGAGGCTCGAAATTGGCGTCCGATGTAATGTAACCACTAACCGCCATCATCGTTCATTTCGTACGGTTCTCTATGGCTGCTGAGTTTATTCTCAGTTTTCTGTCCACAGCCGAACGCACGCTTGGCTCCCCTGACATTGACAGGAGCCCTGTTCCGGAGTGACTGCCCCCCCCCCCCCCCCCTCGGTGCGCACGTGCTGTGGGTGGATGATTAACACTCGGTAATGCATAGTATCTTGACATCACGCTCACATGTGCACAGTGTTATATTTTTCGTTTATTGACCTGGTCCTGGAGAGTAAAAATCAAAAGGTGGAGAGTAAAATTGTCTTGATAGGAAAACTAATAATGCAATTTTTATCAAATATATTTTCACTGGAAAGAAGACAAATCCTGATTTGTACAAGATATGAAATCCTTGTGAGGAAAATGGAATTATACTTTTTACTACAATGTCAGTAAGATTAGGTTAAAAGAGAGAATATGTCCAGAACAAAAATGGAGAGAGCAAAATTCTTTGGACCCAAAAAGTCCAGGAAATTACCCAAATTCCAAGGCTGCATGTGCATGCCAATACTTGACTAGTGCAGCGCCTGAGAAGTGTGGAAGCATGTTGCGACATTCGAGGTTGGCTCACTAACGCAAAATACGGCACGAGCACATGGCAAAAGAACGCTCTGTATGGTGGGAGACCGGGGTTGGGGGCGGGGGTGCTTTTGTTTAAATCGGTTTAATTTGAGCATGGATGAGAAATACCTGGATCAGCGACAAATGCGACCACATTTCCTACTGCGCATGCGCGAATCGACATACAGGTGGCCGTCTCAGAGTGGCGATTGCTATGATTCGTAATGGTGGCGGTACGCGAATAATTCGTGTCCGAGGCTTTCTTTTGAAAGTGCAGTTAAGTTGTTTTGGTCAGATAAAAATATTGGTGGCGTATATAATTCTTGGAAGGTAAAGATCATTATGGTGTGCGTGTAGTTGCTGTAAATGCATTGGTTCTTTAATAATATGGGAATGTGTATCGTCATTTCTATTATTAGATCCAACAATACTGTGTATTTGATCTCATATGAGTCATAAAAGATCAAATACACAGTATTGTTGGATATAATAATTTAAATGACGATACACATTCCCATATTATTAAAGAACCAATGCATTTACAGCAACTACACGCACACCATAATGATCTTTACCTTCTAAGGATAAAGGAAGTATTCAGCATCCATATTATGTAATTTAAGATGGAGAATAAGATTAGGAGGTCTGTTCAATGCATTTATTCTCGTTGGTGGAGTACTTTGGGAAATAATGACGTTATGACGTCATGTCATGCCATTTTTCGTGTACAAACGATAAATGTTTGAAAAATCGTAGAAAATCGAGTGTTGAAGCAAATTGCAAATACAAATCGTCATAAGCAAGAAAATGACATTCTCTTCAAAATGGCTTAGTCAGATTTTCGAAATTTTGTTTTTTTACCCCCAAATATTACAACAAAATTTATTTTGTCGGGAAAAATCCACAAAATCCACATTTTCAACGATATTGAAAAAAACCTGAACACGTATTGGAGAAACAAGTATGGACGACACCCAAACCAAATTTCAAGGCAATATCTTCATTTTTAACTGACTTATGGCTACCTAAGTATAAGTAACTCATGACATCATTTTTGGAAGTTACGGTTTTTGACTTTTAATGACCAGATAAAGACAAATAAATGCCACCACTGTATTTCTGAGACAAAATTGGTCTAGAAACATGCCTTTTTTATTTAGATTAATCAATTTTATTTTCCCCAAATGTGACATGACCTTGACCTGAGCCCAGAGGGCCATTATATAGATTGTATTCGGAAACATCCACAGCAAACCCATGGCTTTTCAGAGCCCGTCGTTATGAGTGCGTATAGGCGGATACAGAACAATGGCATGTCTGTGGCGCGCTGCTGCCAGCTGGGCGCTGCGCTGCTCAACAAACAGGTTGAAACAGAAAAGGAAATAATGACAAGGAACAGTGTAATATTCACATATTACAACACAACGTATAGAAGGGCGATGATAGCATGAGTTTCGTTTCGTTGTGTCTTCGATACTGCATTTTCTCTCTCATTAGCAAAGAAAGCTGTACTTCATACTTCATAATATATCAATATATCTTCATACTTCATAATATATCAATACTTCAGCTGTCAGCATTGGTAAAAATCCTTGTTGCATGAAGTCGCAGGTTGTTTGAAATTAATTTTCACCATTTCTACGGCACTTGTTTTTCGGCATCTCATTGTGCAGAAGTTCTTTCAGAAGTCTCGAGGTTCTATGCGCGCGAAACGAAAATTAAAGTCAGAAAATTATGACTTGCTTGCTTGAAAATTCGATCTAAAGAGATAAAAAAGCCGAAAATAATGAAAATATAGCACCGCATTTCTTCGTATCCAAATAAAGTGCACCAATAAAGATAATATATTTAAATTCTTCACTATATTAGCTCACTGCCAGTATATAAATAAGCTGCAAATATCGTCCAACTGCGCCCAAATTTACAATTTTGGACGAGCCTTAAAAATACGTCTGTCTTATCCTATCATATGACTCAGGGGGTGCGGGTTTGAGGCATCAAAAGAAAGTCGTGCCAGCTGATGTTTGGTCCTCCGATTAAGGAGATACCGAATAGCAAAGAGTTAACAGGAACCTCAATGTATAAGTGCATTGCCGCCTCATCCAATTACAACAGCGTCTGCTGCGGGTTTGGTTAATTCTACTGACAGGAAGTTAACAGGAACCTCAATGTATAAGTACATTGCCGCCTCATCGAATTGCAATAGCGTCAGCTGCGCCGGTTTGGTCGCATGTGGTTAACAGGAATCTTAATGTATAAGGGCATTGCCGCCTCATCTAATTACCGCAAACACGAATTTCTTATTGGATGCTTATGAAAATGTCCAATTGTTTGAAAGTTTTATAATTAAATTAATTACCTATGGTATATAATGTTTAAGCAAAATATGTCTGGTTTGGGAGATATTTTTTGCTTAGTTGCCAAACCATGCACCCATTGCCCCCGTGTTGAAGCGGCAAACCCGCGCTACCTAGTTATTAAGTTACCTTGATATGACTGAACTCCTATATATCTAACCATATATGGGGCCAGGTTGTGAAAATGGGTATTACTATCAAATTATGTGTAAAATAACCCATAAAACACGTGTATGGCTTTCATAGACCTCTTGGCTCTTACCAATACCTTATTTGGATAAGAAGAAATACGGTGCTATATTTTCATTATTTTCAGGTTTTTTTTATCTCTTTGGATCGAAATTTCAAGCAAGCAAGTCATAATTTGCTGGCTTGAATTTTCGTTTCGCGCGCCAAGAACCTCGAGACTTCTGAAAGAACTTCTGTACCATGAGATACCGAAAAACCTTTTGTGACCTGACCTTGACCTTTGCTTTCAATTTCATTTTCGCTTATGTGGGAAATGAATTATACATTTGAGAGCACTTTGTGGAAGAACAGTCGCAATCTAAGGCTTTGGATGGAAAGTATGGCCCATCAACTCATACCTCGATTTTGACCCTTGACCTGACGGCTGAGATGACCTTATATGAATATTTCGCGTATGCTTTAGGTGCGTCTCATTGAGAGCTTTCTATTGCCGTCTTGCGCGTCTCGCTGCGGTTATTGGATCGGAAGATAACGAGGGGGAGTGTTCGGCTTGATGCGGTTGGCGGGAGTTCACCTGTACGGCGAAGCTTCGCGTCTCCACCGCTAGGCGGCCAGTGTGGTCGCCGACACCGAGTGGCCGATCCAGGTATTTCTCATCCATGATTTGAGTATGGTTAGATATAATATGTACTTGTGTGTTTGTGTCGATTAATAATTTATTCCATAGTTTTTTATGAACACAGTTTAAAGTTCACCTTGACAGATTTCTTTATTTGTCAGTATGGGGTTGCTTGAGCTGAACAATACGAGTATGACTGGTCTTGCACACACATATGAGTTTGACAGTCTGAGTTGGAGGCACGCTTGTAGCATCTGGTGTTACCAGGAGAACGGACATCGGCCGCACGGCGCCGTGCTGTCCACTCACCTGGTGTCGGCGCCGTGCTGTCCACTCACCTGGTGTCGGCGCCGTGCTGTCCACTCACCTGGTGTCGGCGCCGTGCTGTCTATCCACTCACCTGGTGTCGGCGCCGTGCTGTCTGTCCACTCACCTGGTGTCGGCGCCGTGCTGTCCACTCACCTGGTGTCGGCGCCGTGCTGTCTATCCACTCACCTGGTGTCGGCGCCGTGCTGTCCACTCACCTGGTGTCGGCGCCGTGCTGTCCACTCACCTGGTGTCGGTGCCGTGCTGTCCACTCACCTGGTGTCGGCGCCGTGCTGTCCACTCACCTGGTGTCGGCGCCGTGCTGTCCACTCACCTGGTGTCGGTGCCGTGCTGTCCACTCACCTGGTGTCGGCGCCGTGCTGTCCACTCACCTGGTGTCGGTGCCGTGCTGTCCACTCACCTGGTGTCGGCGCCGCTGCGAGGAGCCAAACACCTGCTGCATCAGGGTCCACATGAGGCTGCCGCCGAGTGCGTCGGCCGACGGTGTCTCCTCCACCCGCTCCTGCAGGTTCCTCTCCACCGTCTGTCGGTCACCGGGTCACCGACACGGAACAGACGATCAGTGGTCACCGACACGGGACTGAAGGCCACCGACACGGGACAGATGGTCACCGACACGGGACAGTACGGTCACCGACACGGGACAGAGTACGGTCACCGACAGGGGACAGAGTACGGTCACCGACAGGGGACAGAGTACGGTCACCGACAGGGGACAGAGTACGGTCACCGACAGGGGACAAAGTACGGTCACCGACAGGGGACAGAGGGTGACCGGGTCACTCGATGAGGCCGGGTCGCCGACGCCGGCCATGATACACGGGACTAGGTGGTACTGACCAGTACAGCGCATCAGCCAACAAGAACTTATTCAATTCAAACCCAGTGGTACGCTTTATGATCTGGGCTTACTCGGAAACATGGCGCACATAAACAAGTAGGAGGTGGAGCATTCAGTTACACCCAAGCCTCCGGACGAAAGGACGGTGCTCTCTTACAAACATCTCTCGCTCGGAACGGGATACGGGTTAAAATTTAGAGGAAATGAATGGTGGCATATTGTTCCCACACGGCCATATTTATATTGGTGGATAAAATCACATGCCCGCAACGTGTGACGGGCATGTGATTTGGGAGTTGACAGCTGATAGTTGACCTGCGCGGCGCTCCGTGTTTGTCACGTTACTATTGCGGTATTCAACGCTGCTTGCACTTCAAACTATATTCGTCGAATAGAGCATTTCTTTTTAGATCAGTGGCCGCAAGATAAGCATGTAAAACAAAGCGGTTTTGAAGAAATTGAAGATTTTGTAAGTCACATTCCAACAATTTGGTAAGAATTCGTCGCGACATCTTTGGCAGTTGAGATGTGGTTTGGCGCCCGTTTTCAGCCCGAGGCCTGTTCGGCATCTAAGCATATTCTTAGCTTAGGTGACGTCACATCTTCGGTGACGTCATGGCACTTTGGAATGGCGTCATAGATGGTCAAAATAGTATTAGGAAAATTGCGATGAAGAAATGCCCTATACAAATTCGCAGCAGCCTTTCTATAATCTGTGTTTTGCTCGCTCGTCCTTCCGTCGTGTATGACAACAATCTGATTATGAGCGGCCCGGCGCAGCCCGACCCGTGGCGACGCCTTTGAGAAGCTCATATCTCTGCAACCGCACGTCCGATTGACAAGTGAACTTCTTTGCTGAGCAGCCCCATCTACCCTGTTTCTAATATAACCTGACCAGTGCCGACTCATTGTGGGTGACTACCACTGCGCGTGCCGCGTGCCGCGTGAGGGGTGTTGAAAAGTGTTTTCTCGCAATAATTCCGCAACGTCTGGGCAGATTATGTGCGAATTTCGTGTGTGATTAGGGACCTCTCAGCCGCCACTTTCACACAACTCAGGGGTGGGGTGACTCTGCACGTGCGCACGTGCACACCCCTATTCTATATCTCAGGAACGGCTGAGCCGATTGTGTTCAAATTTGGTGTGTGGTTAGGGACCTCTCATCCGCCAGTTTCCCACAAGTCAGGGGTGGGGTGCCTCTGCACATGCGCACGTGCACATCCTTATTCTGTATCTCAAGAACGGCTGAGCCGATTGTGTTCAAATTTGGTGCATGGTTAGGGACCTCTCAGCCGCCGCCTTTCCACAAGTTAGGGGTGGGGTGGCTCTGCACGTGCGCACGTGCTCACCCCTATTATATATCTCAGGAACGGCTGAGCCGATTGTATTCAAATTTGGTGTGTGGTTAGGGACCTCTCAGCCCCCACTTTTCCACGAGCCAAAGTTGCGTGCCTCTGCACGTGCGCACCCTTTTTGTATCTCAGAAACTACTTGCCCGATCGAGTTGAAATTCCCCATACATTTCCTTCGCGCTCGCTCGTTCATCGCCAACTACGGCGCCTTACTGGTAATGTATTTATATATTGTGATCGGGATGGAAGGTGAGCGAAGAGGGATTCCTCAGTTCTTTGATGTAATCAATAATGCTTTCATAGAAGACCAAGAAAGTAGCGATGATGAAGTTGTTATGAATCACGTCAACGAAGACCGTGATCAACAGCCATGAGGTGAGTTGTCAAAGTGGGTCTTGTGCAGATTACTGCTTCATCTTCTCAAAATCCACCAGTTTTCGCGATGTGTCCGCTTATTTTGTCGCCGGCGCCAATCTCGTCGAAATTGTATTATGAGATCGGGCGCATCCATAAATGTCTGGCTTAGACATTCTGAGGAGCATGTCGGGCGATCACGTCATAGTTTCTGACGTCATGCGCCAGTTAGCCTCTGTCCACTCAGTGCGCCTTACTGCGCATGCGCAGTCGAATATTCTTAGATACCAAACAGGCCTCAGGGCTGCCTGAAATTATCAAGTACATCAATGGATCGCCTTAGTCTTCACACTGTTGTCTGAAATGTCTTGTCCCATGGGCCGCGCGGAAGAGCTGAGTAAATGACGTTTTCTTCTAATTCATTATTCAAGTGTACTGCGTTTTCCGACTATTCAGCAAAAGTGTTGTTGAGCTTGAACAGCTATTTCCAGTAAGTTCGCCAGCGCTCGTGATTTTGTTAAAGGAAGATAATCACCCTTTTCCACACAAAAATGGAGTTAGCACCTGAAATCGATAGACGAGGCCAAAATATGATGTAAATTCATCACATTTTGTATATAAACATTCATACCGAAAGATATTGGCAGTTTCCCACCGATAAGCGAACCACGCTTATATCGGTCGGTACTCAGTCAGCAAATACTCGGTAACGAATTCAGTAAATTAGCCTCCCTTACGCATTGCTATTTATCATGAAGGTATGCAATATGTTTGCTGCATCTTTTGCGAATATGTGCCAATTTTTTATGAACAATCAACAATCATTTGAAAAAAGTGAATTTACATCGGCAGTTTAGTTTGGGACCGGTCGGCCGGTGCCAAGCTAAACTGTTTTTTTTCCTCACAAGGGTTTAATATATATTACAAATCAGGATTTTGTACTTTCCAAGTAAACAAATAAAACAAAAATGAAAATCTGAACTTGCCTGACAATACAATTTAAACTCTACCTATGGATGTTTACTCTCCGGGGCCATGTCATGCAATGCAAAATCCAACACTGGGCCCCAGACGGTTTGACAACATTTCCATTCACAAGTGGAAAATGTTTGGCGTGGGACGCCACCTGCACGAATACCTACACTGACAGCGTCGTGGTGGGCTCTGCGTTGAATCCAGGGACAGCTGCTCGTGCTGCAGAAGCGCGCAAGGTACAGCGATACGCCTCCATCTTATCTCAGTACCTATTCGCGCCGCTGGCAGTGGAAACGTCTGGAGTCATCGGCCCCGCAGCCACCAGGTTTATTAAGGAACTTGGCCGACGAATATCATCTGCGACCGGCGAGCGGCGAGAGACTAGGCGGAGGCTATGGCAACGGGTATGTTGCCATAGCCTCGAGAGCGAGAGGCCATGGCAACGGGTGTCGATGGCCATCATCCGTGGAAACGCAGCCGCTATACGTGGTTCGGTATTGGAAAGAGCGTTGAGCGCAGTCGCTACGCACAACGTGTATCGTCGTGCAGCAGGCGCCCGGGAAAGGAGCTTCGTCGCCAGCCCAGCCCCCCCCCCCCCCGCCCCCGATGTCCCACTGCTTCCACAATGACAGAATGGGCTTGGAGATAGTTGGGCGGGATCGCAGAAGTTCGGTTCTCAGGCGCGATGAGTAAAAGAGCGATTGAAGTGCGGCATTCAGGTAGCACGTATTCCCGAGATTAATTAGCCCCCGGTCCAGAGCCCCTCTGGGCCGGGGGCTAATTAATCTCGGGAACACGTGCTACCTGAACGCCGCACTTCAATCGCTCTTTTACTCATCGAGCCTGAGAACCGAACTTCTGCGATCCCGCCCAACTATCTTCAAGCCCATTCTGGCCGCCCTGCAGCGCGTCCTAGCGCACCTCGCCTTTTCTGAGCGCCTGTGCTTTATGCCTTCGGACTTCCGCCTTGCGGCGTTGCCACCGGATTTCTAGCCTGGTCAGCAGCAGGACTGCGCCTAACTCCTCCGTCACGTCATGAACGAGTTGCACGAAGAGGAGCTCACGGTTGTTCCTGGTCAGGCGGGGGCACATTGGACGAGTACGGAGAACAACGGATGTTCCGATCTCGCTAAGACTGGCGACACAAAGAGTGGCCGAAGCTCCATAACCGAAGATGGTAATTTCACCAGGGGAACGCCAGGCTCGCTCGTGCACCGGCTGTTAGGCTGCGGAACAGTGACGGTACACACTTGCAGAACTTGCGGCGCAGTCCAAAGGCAAACGGAGCGCCTCACGGAACTTCACCTGCCTGTCCCACATTCCAGTGAGCACGGGCAGTCTAACCGGCAGCTGAACTTGACCTCCCTGCTCGAAAGTTACTTGTCGCTGGAGAGCATTCAGGGCGATAATCAGTACAGCTGCAATGCATGTGACCAATTAGCGGACACCAAGAGACAGCTGCCTCTTCTAAAGCTGCCCCACCAGCTAAACATCACCCTAAACAGATTCACCTATAATCGGCAATCAGGCACAAGCCACAACATCCTGACCCCGGTCCGCCTGACAGAGCACATCAGCGTACCAGTGTTCGGGGCGGAGAGCCACGGGAGATATCGCCTTCAAGCGGTGATTGTGCACAGGGGGACTAGTCTGCACTCTGGCCACTATTACAGCCTCGCACGGAATTCAGGCTCGCATTGGATAAGACTAGACGACGCATCAGCCACTCCCCACGAGACCGTTATCGTCAAAGATTCTCCTATTGATGATGCTATCGTGCATGACCTCCCTGGTGACGACCGTGAGATGTGCCTGACGGGTCTAACGGATACCGCGGGATACCGCGGATACCGCGGATACCGCGTGGGCAGATCGACCGCGCGTGGTCGATCTGCCCAGTCACTTGCGCAAAGAGATTGTCTCTGATAATCGAAGTCGATTTTCAGAGGCGATCTCTAAATAGGTATGACTCGCGTACCTAAAAATGTGTGCTGAACTTGATAATATTGTAATGTGTCATTAATTTCATAGTCGTGTTGTTGACTTCCCACGAATGTCCCTGTCGTTTTTGTATAATACAATATTTCGGATTAAAATCACATGGATCATATGGTTTATATGGTATATGGTCACATATAAAATAATATGGCCAGATACAATCATATGGGTACCTTCCTTCCTTTTCTAAACAAGGTTCCACAAAATACACACCCTAATGCACACTGCCGCTTTCAAATCGGGATAAAAGTGTCTCCGGGTAAACGACTCGACTTTCCGTCCGGCTGGCTTACCTCGCGCAGTGACGAGAAGTCGGGCAGCTTGTCTCGGGAGGCGATCCACAGCTTCACGTCATCATCGAGCCCGCTGGTGGCTAGCACCGGTATGTGAGGGTGTGGCTCCAGACAGTTCACCTGTCCGACATAATCACCGGGTTGCGAGGGTGCGGCTCCAGATACAATCACCGGGTTGTGAGGGTGCGGCTCCAGATACAATCACCGCGATGTGAGGGTGCGGCTCCAGACACAATCACCGGGATGTGAGGGTGCGGCTCCAGACACAATCACCGGGATGTGAGGGTGTGGCTCCAGACACAATCACCGGGATGTGAGGGTGCGGCTCCAGATACAATCACCGCGATGTGAGGGTGCGGCTCCAGACACAATCACCGGGATGTGAGGGTGCGGCTCCAGACACAATCAACGGGTTGTGAGGGTGCGGCTCCAGATACAATCACCGGTATGTGAGGGTGCGGCTCCAGACAGTTCACCTGTCCGACATAATCACCGGGTTGTGAGGGTGCGGCTCCAGACATAATCACCGGGTTGTGAGGGTGCGACTCCAGACAATCACCAGGATGTGAGGGTGCGACTCCAGACATAATCACCGGGATTTGAGGGTGCGGCTCCAGACAGTCACCAAGATGTGAGGGTGCGGCTCCAGACAAAATCACCGGAATGTGGGTATGTGACTCCAGACACAATCACCGCGATGTGAGGCTCCAGACATAATCACCGGGATGTGGGTGTGTGACTCCAGACACAATCACCGGGATGTGAGGGTGCGGCTCCAGACACAATCACCGCGATGTGAGGGTGCGGCTCCAGATACAATCACCGGGATGTGAGGGTGCGGCTCCAGATACAATCACCGGGTTGTGAGGATGTGACTCCAGACACAATCACCGGGATGTGAGGGTGCGGCTCCAGACATAATCACCGGGATGTGAGGGTGCGGCTCCAGACCATAATCACCGGGATGTGAGGGTGCGGCTCCAGACACAATCACCGCGATGTGAGGGTGCGGCTCCAGACACAATCACCGGGATGTGAGGGTGCGACTCCAGACACAATCACCGGGATGTGAGGGTGCGGCTCCAGATATAATCACCGGGATGTGAGGGTGCGACTCCAGACACAATCACCGGGATGTGAGGGTGCGACTCCAGACACAATCACCGGGATGTGAGGGTGCGGCTCCAGATACAATCACCGGGATGTGAGGGTGCGGCTCCAGACACAATCACCGGGATGTGAGGGTGCGACTCCAGACATAATCACCGGGATGTGAGGGTGCGACTCCAGACACAATCACCGGGATGTGAGGGTGCGACTCCAGACACAATCACCGGGATGTGAGGGTGCGGCTCCAGACATAATCACCGGGATGTGAGGGTGCGACTCCAGACATAAGCACCGGGATGTGAGGGTGCGGCTCCAGATACAACCACCGGGATGTGAGGGTGCGGCTCCAGATACAATCACCGGTATGTGAGGGTGCGGCTCCAGATACAATCACCGGGATGTGAGGGTGCGACTCCAGATACAATCACCGGTATGTGAGGGTGCGGCTCCAGATACAATCACCGGGATGTGAGGGTGCGGCTCCAGATACAATCACCGGTATGTGAGGGTGCGGCTCCAGATACAATCACCGGGATGTGAGGGTGCGACTCCAGATACAATCACCGGTATGTGAGGGTGCGGCTCCAGATACAATCACCGGGATGTGAGGGTGCGGCTCCAGACACAATCACCGGGTTGTGAGGGTAGGCTCCAGACATAATCACCGGGATGTGAGGGTGCGGCTCCAGACATAGTCTCCGGGATGTGAGGGTGCGGCTCCAGACATAATCACCGGGATGTGAGGGTGCGGCTCCAGACATAATCACCGGGATGTGAGGGTGCGGCTCCAGACATAATCACCGCCATGTGAGGGTGCGGCTCCAGACATAATCACCGGGATGTGGGGGTGCGGCTCCAGACAGTTCACCTGTGCGACACAGTCACCGCCAGTGACGGGCTGTTGCCGCGGACACGTCAGGGGCTCCGCGGCAACACCTGCAGCCAGGGTCCTAGATTGCTTTGGAGCTTGGGTGCAGAGTGGGAAATTCTTACTAAAAATAAGCATAAAGGGTGGAAAATTAAACCAAAAACCATATGTATTTGGCTTCATCAATGCCCAATTACCCGCTCACCAGAATGAATTATTACCTATGCCAATTCTTACGTCTTTCCCAACACAGGCTGTCCCTTATCATTACATCCATAAATCAGAGTTCAAATTAGTATCCAATACATTTTAAAATAAGGAGTGGAAAATTAACAGGAAACTTGGGAAAAAGAGTGGAAAATAGTATCCATAGGGTGTAATTTTCCACCCAAATTTAGCAATGCTAGGTCAATGCTCCAGCCGCCGCCACCACGTCGGCTCGCCGTCTCGCACACGAAGAACACGGCAGCCGACCGCACGCCGCGACACTCACCACTCCCTTCTCGTCGCCGGGCACACACTGCACGATCGCCTCCGTCTCCTTGTCCCAGAAGAAAATGTTTCCGCAGTCGGAGCCGGATACCACGTACTGACTGGTCGGACCATAGAAGTTGACGCCCTTGACTGCGGACAACCAAGAGGGGGACACGTTTAGGGACCTGAGGCCATTCTTATTAAACAATCGAGCCGTGGCTCGATTGTTTTGAAAAAGAATGACCTCAGGACTGGACATTTGTTATGTTTGGGCAGTGTGTAAAATACCTGGATATTCCCCCGGACAGCAGCCACGTGTCCCCTCCCTCCGGACAGCAGCCACGTGGTCCCCCGCGGACAGCAGCCACGTGTCCCCCCGGACAGCGGCCACCGTGTCCCCTCCTCCCCCGGACAGCAGCCACGTGTCCCCTCCTGTCCCCGGACAGCAGTCACGTGTCCCCCGCGGACAGCAGCCACGTGTCCCCCCAGACAGCGGACACTGTGTCCCCTCCTCCCCCGGACAGCAGCCACGTGTCCCCTCCCCCGGACAGCAGCCACGTGTCCCCAGGCGCAGCAGCCCTGACTGACTGGTGGCGTTGTTGCGGTGGCCTGAGTACTGGCGCACGGCGTCCGCGCCGTCCGAGTGGCTGGCGTCGAACAGGAAGATGTCCTCATCGTTATAGGAGGCGACGATCTCTGAGCCGTTGTAGTTGAACACTGCACAGGTGACGCTGTAGCGGCCTCTGCCGTCCTCCAGCTGGGGGGGGGGGGGGGGGGGCAGACTCAGTCACTGAACAGTGAACACTGCACAGGTGACGCTGTAGCGGCCTCTGCCGTCCTCCAGCGGGGGGGGGGGGGGCAGACTCAGTCACTGAACAGTGAACACTGCACAGGTGACGCTGTAGCGGCCTCTGCCGTCCTCCAGCGGGGGGGGGGGGGGGGGGAGCGGGGACAGACTCAGTCACTGAACAGTGGACGCTGCAGCGGCCTCTGCCGTTCTCCAGTTGGGGGCGGGGACAGACTCAGTCACTGAACAGTCTATGGGGACAGAGTTGGAGGTAGCGCTCTCACCAGTCTATGGGAAAATAGTCGGCGGTAGCGCTCTCAATGGCCTATGGGGGGGGGGGGGGGGGCATAGTCGGAGGTAGGGCTCTTACCAGTCTATGGGGACAGAGTCGGCGGTAGCGCTCTCACCAGTCTATGAGGACAGAGTCGGCGGTAGCGCTCTCACCAGTCTATGGGGACAGAGTCGGCGGTAGCGCTCTCACCAGTCTATGGGGACAGAGTCGGCGGTAGCGCTCTCACCAGTCTATGGGGACAGAGTCGGCGGTAGCGCTCTCACCAGTATATGGGGACAGAGTCGGCGGTAGCGCTCTCACCAGTCTATGGGGACAGAGTCGGCGGTAGCGCTCTCACCAGTCTATGGGGACAGAGTCGGCGGTAGGGCTCTCACCAGTCTATGGGGACAGAGTCGGCGGTAGCGCTCTCACCAGTCTATGGGGACAGAGTCGGCGGTAGCGCTCTCAACAGTCTATGGGGACAGAGTCGGCGGTAGCGCTCTCACCAGTCTATGGGGACAGAGTCGGCGGTAGCGCTCTCGCCAGTCTATGGGGACAGAGTCGGCGGTAGCGCTCTCAACAGTCTATGGGGACAGAGTCGGCGGTAGCGCTCTCACCAGTCTATGGGGACAGAGTCGGCGGTAGCGCTCTCACCAGTCTATGGGGACAGAGTCGGCGGTAGCGCTCTCACCAGTCTATGGGGACAGAGTCGGCGGTAGCGCTCTCACCAGTCTATGGGGACAGAGTCGGCGGTAGGGCTCTCACCAGTCTATGGGGACAGAGTCGGCGGTAGCGCTCTCACCAGTCTATGGGGACAGAGTCGGAGGTAGGGCTCTCACCAGTCTATGGGGACAGAGTCGGCGGTAGCGCTCTCACCAGTCTATGGGGACAGAGTCGGCGGTAGGGCTCTCACCAGTCTATGGGGACAGAGTCGGCGGTAGGGCTCTCACCAGTCTATGAGGACAGAGTCGGCGGTAGCGCTCTCACCAGTCTATGGGGACAGAGTCGGCGGTAGCGCTCTCACCAGTCTATGGGGACAGAGTCGGCGGTAGGGCTCTCACCAGTCTATGGGGACATAGTCGGCGGTAGGGCTCTCACCAGTCTATGGGGACAGAGTCGGAGGAAGGGCTCTCACCAGTCTATGGGGACAGAGTCGGCGGTAGGAATCTCACCAGTCTATGGGGACAGAGTCGGCGGTAGCGCTCTCACCAGTCTATGGGGAGAGTCGGCGGTAGCGCTCTCACCAGTCTATGGGGACAGAGTCGGCGGTAGGGCTCTCACCAGTCTATGAGGACAGAGTCGGCGGTAGCGCTCTCACCAGTCTATGGGGACAGAGTCGGCGGTAGGGCTCTCACCAGTCTATGGGGACAGAGTCGGCGGTAGGGCTCTCACCAGTCTATGGGGACAGAGTCGGCGGTAGGGCTCTCACCAGTCTATGGGGACAGAGTCGGCGGTAGGGCTCTCACCAGTCTATGGGGACAGAGTCGGCGGTAGGCTCTCACCAGTCTATGGGGACAGAGTCGGCGGTAGGGCTCTCACCAGTCTATGGGGACAGAGTCGGCGGTAGCGCTCTCACCAGTCTATGGGGACAGAGTCGGCGGTAGGGCTCTCAATGGCCTAGGGGGGGGGGGGCATAGTCGGAGGTAGGGCTCTCACCAGTCTATGGGGACAGAGTCGGCGGTAGGGCTCTCAATGGCCTAGGGGGGGGCATAGTCGGAGGTAGGGCTCTCACCAGTCTATGGGGACAGAGTCGGCGGTAGCGCTCTCAATGGCCTAGGGGGGGGGGGCATAGTCGGAGGTAGCGCTCTCACCAGTCTATGGGGACAGAGTCGGCAGTAGGGCTCTCAATGGTCTAGGGGGGGGGGCATAGTCGGAGGTAGCGCTCCCACCAGTCTATGGGGACAGAGTCGGCGGTAGCGCTCTCACCAGTCTATGGGGACAGAGTCGGCGGTAGCGCTCTCACCAGTCTATGGGGACAGAGTCGGCGGTAGGGCTCTCAATGGCCTATGGGGGGGGGGGGGGCATAGTCGGAGGTAGGGCTCTCACCAGTCTATGGGGACAGAGTCGGCGGTAGCGCTCTCACCAGTCTATGGGGACAGAGTCGGCGGTAGCGCTCTCACCAGTCTATGGGGACAGAGTCGGCGGTAGGGCTCTCACCAGTCTATGGGGACAGAGTCGGAGGTAGGGCTCTCACCAGTCTATGGGGATAGAGTCGGCGGTAGCGCTCTCACCAGTCTATGAGGACAGAGTCGGCGGTAGCGCTCTCACCAGTCTATGGGGACAGAGTCGGCGGTAGCGCTCTCACCAGTCTATGGGGACAGAGTCGGCGGTAGCGCTCTCACCAGTCTATGGGGACAGAGTCGGCGGTAGCGCTCTCACCAGTCTATGGGGACAGAGTCGGCGGTAGGGCTCTCACCAGTCTATGGGGACAGAGTCGGCGGTAGGGCTCTCACCAGTCTATGGGGACAGAGTCGGCGGTAGCGCTCTCACCAGTCGATGAGGACAGAGTCGGCGGTAGCGCTCTCACCAGTCTATGAGGACAGAGTCGGCGGTAGCGCTCTCACCAGTCTATGGGGACAGAGTCGGCGGTAGCGCTCTCACCAGTCTATGGGGACAGAGTCGGCGGTAGCGCTCTCACCAGTCTATGGGGACAGAGTCGGCGGTAGGGCTCTCACCAGTCTATGGGGACAGAGTCGGAGGTAGGGCTCTCACCAGTCTATGGGGACAGAGTCGGCGGTAGCGCTCTCAACAGTCTATGGGGACAGAGTCGGCGGTAGCGCTCTCACCAGTCTATGAGGACAGAGTCGGCGGTAGCGCTCTCACCAGTCTATGGGGACAGAGTCGGCGGTAGCGCTCTCACCAGTCTATGGGGACAGAGTCGGCGGTAGGGCTCTCAATGGCCTAGGGGGGGGGGGGCATAGTCGGAGGTAGGGCTCTCACCAGTCTATGGGGACAGAGTCGGCGGTAGGGCTCTCAATGGCCTAGGGGGGGGGGGGGCATAGTCGGAGGTAGCGCTCTCACCAGTCTATGGGGACAGAGTCGGCGGTAGCGCTCTCAATGGCCTAGGGGGGGGGGGGGGCATAGTCGGAGGTAGCGCTCTCACCAGTCTATGGGGACAGAGTCGGCAGTAGGGCTCTCAATGGTCTAGGGGGGGCATAGTCGGAGGTAGCGCTCCCACCAGTCTATGGGGACAGAGTCGGCGGTAGCGCTCTCACCAGTCTATGGGGACAGAGTCGGCGGTAGCGCTCTCACCAGTCTATGGGGACAGAGTCGGCGGTAGGGCTCTCAATGGCCTATGGGGGGGGGGGGGGGCATAGTCGGAGGTAGGGCTCTCACCAGTCTATGGGGACAGAGTCGGCGGTAGCGCTCTCACCAGTCTATGGGGACAGAGTCGGCGGTAGCGCTCTCACCAGTCTATGGGGACAGAGTCGGCGGTAGGGCTCTCACCAGTCTATGGGGACAGAGTCGGAGGTAGGGCTCTCACCAGTCTATGGGGATAGAGTCGGCGGTAGCGCTCTCACCAGTCTATGAGGACAGAGTCGGCGGTAGCGCTCTCACCAGTCTATGGGGACATAGTCGGCGGTAGCGCTCTCACCAGTCTATGGGGACAGAGTCGGCGGTAGCGCTCTCACCAGTCTATGGGGACAGAGTCGGCGGTAGCGCTCTCACCAGTCTATGGGGACAGAGTCGGCGGTAGGGCTCTCACCAGTCTATGGGGACAGAGTCGGAGGTAGGGCTCTCACCAGTCTATGGGGACAGAGTCGGCGGTAGCGCTCTCACCAGTCGATGAGGACAGAGTCGGCGGTAGCGCTCTCACCAGTCTATGAGGACAGAGTCGGCGGTAGCGCTCTCACCAGTCTATGGGGACAGAGTCGGCGGTAGCGCTCTCACCAGTCTATGGGGACAGAGTCGGCGGTAGCGCTCTCACCAGTCTATGGGGACAGAGTCGGCGGTAGGGCTCTCACCAGTCTATGGGGACAGAGTCGGAGGTAGGGCTCTCACCAGTCTATGGGGACAGAGTCGGCGGTAGCGCTCTCAACAGTCTATGGGGACAGAGTCGGCGGTAGCGCTCTCACCAGTCTATGAGGACAGAGTCGGCGGTAGCGCTCTCACCAGTCTATGGGGACAGAGTCGGCGGTAGGTCTGCTGCTCGGTGCCGATCATACGCCGGTCGTAGACGCGGACGTATTTGTCGATGCAGGAGAGCAGAAACACGTTGTCGTCATCCGGGTGAGACGCGATCGAGTTGGTCGGCACCTTCTTACCGTTGTCCATGCACGTCGTCAACCTGCCGAACGTTATCATGTCTGTGATCTGCTCATCTGCCTAGTGGCGTACCCAGGATTCACTCCAGCAGGGGAAAATTTTGATCAGGGGGGCATAAGGTACCCTCACCAAAAAAACACCGGATTTTGTCCACTATATTTTTAGAGGGGCATATTTTCAACATTTGTTTGCTAAACAAAAACCAATCATTCATTTTTTCGACCGGGGGGCCCTAAGGTACATCCACAAAAAAAAAATCACCCTATTTGTCCAGGCCGCCCAAATACGGTGAATTTTCGGGAGAGTACCTAGGGCACAAGCCCCATTTCGTATACTGATGCACTAGCCAAAGGGTCAGGTCCAGCTGATGCTTCAAATGTCTTGTTTGTTCATCCATGAAGCCCAAGATCGGCCTTCCAAGGGCCCGGTCGATCCTTTACTTGCCCCGGTCGATCCTCTATTTGCCTCGGTCGATCCTCTATTTGCCTCGGTCGATCCTCTATTTTCCCCGGTCGATCCTCTATTTGCCTTGGTCGATCTTCTATTTGCCTCGGTCGATCCTCTATTTTCCCCGGTCGATCCTCTATTTGCCCCGGTCGATCCTCTATTTGCCTCGGTCGATCCTCTATTTGCCTCGGTCGACCCTCGAGGGTCTCGGCCAACCCTCCACGATCCCCGGCCGATCCTTCAAATTGGAAGGTCGGCCGTGGCCTTGAGCATTATTGTGCTGCAAAGAAACTGCAACCATATTGATGGAACTGTGATGTTTTGTTTGTTAGTTTGTTTTTGCTGGCAATAGTCATTTTCGCCGAATCAGCAATACAACTCCGTTAAAAGGTGGGAAGCGCGGCGATAAGCGGGGGTGAGGGCGGTACCCTCCCTTTGCCGAGCCCCAGCTGCCAACAGAATGTCAAATCAAATGAAGGGCCATACAATTCGCATCTTCTTGACATGCCAGCCGATGCAAAATAAAAGAGCACAAATAACTTAACTGTATTAGACTCAATGTCGATACTCGATGCAGCAAGGGATAGACAGAGTCCAAGTTCGTCAACCGCGACGCCAGGCAATGTCAGTGACCAATGCATTACACCAATCTGGACAGCGGACACAACCCCGAGACTCCGGCCGACCCTCCCGGCAGGGAGGGAGGGAGGGGGAGGGGGGGAGGGGGGTACAGGGGGAGGGGAGGGAGGGGCTATAGCCCCCTCGGGCAATCTGAGGGCAAACAAAATATGTGAGTGGGCCCATTTTTAAAGTTGAATTAAAAATGGGCCCACTCAAAATATAATGTGCCAAATCCGGGGAGTTTTTACATCTTGGGATTAGGTAGGGGCCCTCGACCAGAGGTGCAAAAACCTTTCGGTCTGTCACAAACTTTCGGACAAGAAAAAGAAAGTGTCACACGCAGGCACGTAGCCATGATTTTTCGCAGGAGGGGGGGGGGGGGGGGGGGGGGCACGTCGGTGATAGAAACAAATTTCGCTCCTCAGCCATATATTGTTGACCGGGGGGGGGGGGGGGGTCGTCAGAGAATCTCATTTTATCTAGTGTAAATTTGTTTCCCTCAGGGGGTCATGACTCCCATGCCCCCCTTGGATACGCCAATGGTCACATCAGATGAAGATGTGAGACAAGGCTCACAATACTCGCTATAAAGGAATGTTTCACCTTTCTGAAAGTTGTCAAATATACGCCGGTTGCAGTTGAATATATGAAGTAAGTGGCAAGTGCTGCTGAAAACGATGGTAATATTCTTTTTTTCTCTCGAAAACTTCACTTAACTTCATAACATTAAGTTTGTATTTATTTTAGGCTGATGACATCATATTGAGCTATAAAGAAAACCATTAGGCTGACAATGATTGTCACAATATTTGTAGACAATTCTGGGACTTAAATATAAAACAAACCAAACCATTGAAATGTAGGCATCTTCTTAGTTTTTTTTTTAGTGAGAAGGTATTGCCTGAGTTGAGCACAACGATTTTCAGGTAAACATAAAGTATCTACCTTAACCTATGTTCTTGCTGACCTGATAAATCATTGATCATGAAACTGATTTGTTTACACAGACCAGGTGTTCCATATATTTGTTCAATGGAAATGCTTAATTGATTGGTTGTATAGAAATATAATGGAAATAAGGAAAATATTTTACAAGAAAAACATTAGAAGAATCAGAGTTATTTATGTACTTGTCCTGAAATTAATATATTTACCAGCTAGATACACACTGGACCATGACGGCGATATACTCACCATTCCAATCAGTCTATGTTGGCACTGAACTTTAGAGTAGAGTAGAGCTAACACAGTCGCCTTGTCAAGCCTTGTCGGCTTCTTGAGCCTTGTCAGCTTGTCCAGCCTTGTCAGCTTGTCGGCTTGTCAAGCCTTGTTGGCTTGGCAAGCCTTGTCGGCTTGTCAAGCCTTGTTGCCAGGCCACCTTGTCACCAACGTTCACCATGGCCAAACATATAATTATTATACTTGATCAGCAAGCCTCCATGTTTCACTCCAATATGTCTCTTGAATGCACGTTTCTATCCATTATAACTGCACCCAGCATACCCGCAACGCATCTTTTGACAGGACGGAGGCACGCGAAAGGTCCTGGCGCTGCCCGATCATCACGCTCAGATCTATCTGGCTCCATTTTCACCATCAACCGCCCCAACATGGCGCCTGTCACGCTCACAGCCTGTCACACCAACTCTCACCAACGCTTCCAACGAACTCAATCGCACAATGATCTTTAACATAGGACTGTCACACGGGTGGCACAAAGTTGGAAGGATTTTGCTACCTCAGAGAACACAAATATTGCGGCGACTATGGCGCACATATTGGGCTGTGTCGAAATAATTGTGTTCAGAACATGCTCACAGCGTCCTTTGGACCAATCAGCGACTGCTTTTGTGGCAGAATTTAACGCGTCAAATTGGACACGGAATCATCGAAGTAAGTGGAATTGTGGAAATCGGTCTTTTTAGCCAGAATTTGTCACTTTTGTCAGATGATATCACCCGGTTGGTCACAAACGCTCGTTGGTGAGTTGGAAGGTTTTCGCACCTCGCCATCGACTGTCATTTGAGGGCCCTGTACCTATTAATTTTCAATAAATGGGGCAACTGACGGACACAGGGTCCCTACCTTGTACAGGGGTCCCTGTGTTCAATACCACTACCCGGGGCCCCATGCATGTTCAGTACCACTACCAGGGGCCCCTGACCGACAACGGGTTTTTTGATAGTACCAGGGCCTCCCGAGATGCCGGCAAGAGGCTGTCCTTTGGGGGTCCCGTGCCTATTCGTTTCCAGCTAATGGGGCCTCCTGACGGGCACGGGCCACCTATCTTGGGGACCCCCTGTCTGGCACCTAGACTTGTTTGATTCCAGTGGAATCGAATCCGATTCCGAAATCGATTCCGTTTTTACAGGAATCGGAATCAGATTCGATTCCATTGACATATGGGTGGAATCGGAATCAGGTGGAGTCAGGGGCCCGGGAACGATTTTAAAGTTGGGGGGGGGGGGGGCGAAACCAAATATTTGGTTTTGGCATCTCACTCCTAATCTTGGTGCACCTTTTCGTTGTCAAATTTTCCTCATTGGAAAACCGAAAACACGGTTTGAAAGCTCATCAAAAATATCTTTGAAACTATTTCTACGTTTTTTGGTTCAGGTCAATATTGAGGTCACCAGAGGTCATCAAAGGTCAGATTTTCCAGTTTTAGGGCATCGCTCCAGGAACCCCCAAATATCTCGGGAACTATGATAGCTAGGAACAAACGGAAATAAACAATCGAAAGCTCTTGAAATATTCAATCATAACAAGTCATCGACTTTTATATCAGGATAATAGTTTGAGCTCCAGAGGTCATCAAATGTCAAAAGGGCTATTTTTGGCAAAACGTTCGCAAATAACTGTTTACCTAATAAAGACACGGCAATAATTTTGATGACATCATGTTCGTCTCGTCAAAGCGTTTGGAATCACTTTCATTTGGACCAGTTTAGGTCAACTTAGAACTTTGACCTCAGGTCAAGGTCAAGTGGCGACCCAAGTAGGTCATGTTGCATATTGGGAAACGTGTCTCGACGAGACAAACACATTTAGGCCGGTTTCACTTCATTGTATTAATTCTATCGGGAGTTATTGACACAAAAAGTGTTGGTGACCTCAGCTGACCTCGGCTGACCCTGTAGGGGTCACTGAACAAAAATTGAACCTGGATCATCAATAATAACATATGATAACATGATCCAGAATTAATTGGACTGATATGCGTATCCTCGGAATAGGATTTTTTTTTAATATTTCCCCATTGACTTATAATGGGAGGTCACGAAATTGATCCGACCGGCGAACTTAGGTCACCGATATTCAAAATCTTAGATATTCGAATTGTAGGTACCTATGACCTTATGAAATCCTGTAAGTTTGAAACCGATCGGCCAAAAACTGTGGCTGTGGTACGATCGCAAACTTATTTGGAGGTGTGGTCACGTGACCTGACCTGAGATGACCCGTGGTCAAGAATTGCACACAATGTGGATAATTGATGCCCGAACAGGTGTGCCAAAAACAGCGGCTGAAACGGTGGCGCTGTGCGCCGTGCGCCGTTTTTTCGCTATCCTCGAAAAACTTTAGGGGGGGGGGGGGGTAAACGCCCTTAGGGGGGGGGGGGGGCGTCTAAATGGCACGACGCGGCACGACGCGGGTTAACATAAAAATTAAAAAATATGAAAAAGTGGTGGTCATGCCACCCCCCGTTTCCTTTGTAAACCCGCCTGTCGTCTGATAAAATACTCATACCTGACGCCTGACATTTTTTTCTTTCTTGAAGAATCCCACCAGTGTGGGCTGCACCGACCGCTTCATCGCCGTATCACGGTAACCTACGACATTTACCTACGACATTATAAATATTGATTGCAATTACCGCCCCGTCGGCAGACAGCGAGGACAGGTAGAGGGCCGCACGCCAGTTTGATCACATCCGTAACGTTGACGTGTGATAAACTTATTAAAAAAAATGCAGCAGATGTTTATCGCCGTCCGTGCAGTAGCGGATCCAGAACGGGAGTTTGGGGGCGGGGGCAAAATTCCAAAAAAGTCTCAACATAATTCTGAAAACTCATCGGATTTCGCTTGCTTATGCATTGATAGCTGATTTAAAGCAAACCTTCCTTGGTAAAAGTTCCTTAGATTTTCTTCTACATCAGGAAATGTGTCAATTTTGCGCCGATTTCAGGCGGTTGGGGGGGGGGGCAATTGCCCATTTTGCCCAACCGTAGATCCGCCACTGAATCAGTGAGTCATTTTAACGACGACGCGCCAAGCAGACAACTGCCCCCAAATGTACTGCTACTAAAGTTTTCCATTATATCTCATAGAACATTTAATGGAAAAAGGAAAAGGAAGGAAAAGAAAGGTATACGATGCTACTATAAAGGCAAAGCTATATAATAATCATACTTATGACATGCTATAAAATAAAAGTAAAAAATGAAAGTGACATATGGAGGCTTTCATATTTTATATAACTTTTTGTGAAGAAAATTGAAAGCTCATTTTTAGGGAAACTTCTGCTCGCCAAAGTTGGGGGGCCGCCCCCCCCCCCCGGTCTAGATGGTGGGGGGGGGGCAAGCGCCCCCGCTGCTCCCTGTTCCCGGGCCCCTGAAGCCCTTTAATATTGGTACCAGACCGTGAGATGAGATGGCTTGGGAAGATGATCCTGGCCTGTTTCCACTATTACCTCTTCGGTCCAGCAAATTGTGCACTGCTGGAGCAGCTTCCGGGTGCCGATCTCCTTGTCTTTGCGTTCGCGTCGCCTTTTTCGGAACTCGGCAAAGTAACTCGGCATTGAGCCTGTTGAAGCTTAAAAGTGAATATTTTATTAAGAGAATGGGCCTTGGGGCCAGCAATAACCGCCTCTGCCAGACACTTAATGAAACTATTTTTACCATTTTCCAAATTTGTATAAGCAATTGCGAAACTTGTGTCATGCCGCGAAGCAGCGCGAAATTTTCCAGTTTTTGACACTAGATAGCTGGATTTTGACTGCACTGCAAAGGGAATTTGTACGATAAATTGTTAATTTTTCCTGATGATCAGAGCTTCATCAGAGCTCATTTTTAGGAAAACTTCTGCTCGCCAAAGTTGGGGGGCGCCGCCCCCCCCCCCCCCCCGGTCCAGATGTTGGGGGGGCAAGCGCCCCCGCTGCCCCCCCCCCCCCCCCTGTTCCCGGGCCCCTGGGTGGAGTCAATCATTTTTTATAATATCATGGAATCGGAATCGGAATCAATGGCAATTTCAAGCGATTCCGTGATATTTTCGTTAAAAACCACTGACCATGAATTTAAGCTTTTCTGAAGGCAATTTGTTTATTTGAGCATGCATACATAAAGCAAAGCTAGGTGATTACTTTTCGACTAATTAGGGTCAATAAACATGATCGGTGATTTTACTTATTTAGGTGGAGACATACAATGATGTTCGCTAATGGCAGTTTTTTTTTGTACCATACATTCCATATTATTGTCATATCCCGCTGACTGCAGGGGGTTTGCGCCGAACACGAACTGCAGAGGGGGGGGGGGGGTGCTTTCCGCCTCTCGTGAGATCTTGAAAACTACGCTACGTAGCGACAAGCGGAAAACGGCGTTTGATAGCTTGATACAAGTTCTATCGAAGGTATTCAGTATTTGTTTCAGGTCAGGTCAAAATTGAGGTCACCAGAGGTCATCAAAGGTCAAATTTTCCAGTTTTTCCTGATTTAGGACTTCGCTCCAGAAATTCCCATATATCTCGGGAACTATGCTAGCTAGAAACAAACGGGGGAAAAGCGATCGCCAGCCATTGAAATTTGCAATCAACATGTCCTCAAATTTGATCTGGGGTCAATATTTGAGACTCCAGGGGTCAAAAAAGGGATTTGTTTTTTTTTGTGGCAAAACCGTGTTTCGCTAATAACGTTTAACCTAATAAAGTTAAATGAAAACTGTTTACGCCATTGTGTTTGTCTCGTCAAGGCGCGTCGAATGATATACATGGTGACCTTGTTAGGTCAACTAAAAAATGTGGCCACATGTCACGTGACCTTGACCTGAGGTCAAGACTCAGGAGGTCATGTTGCATATAGGGAGACGTGTCTCGACGAGACAAACACATTTATGTCGGTTTTACTTCTCTATCTTCATTATGTCGCGAGTTATTGACACAAGTGATGGTGAACTCGGATGACCTCGAATGACCCCATAGGGGTCACTGAACAAAACTTACACTTGGATCATCAAGAACATCCTATAATAACATGATCCAGAAGTAATTGGACTAATATCATGCATATCCTTGAAATAGGAAGTATTCTAATATTTCCCCATTCTTATTATGGGAGGTCACGAAATTGACCTAACTTTAGGTCACCTATATCAAAATTCCGAGATAAGCGAATTGTAAGTACTTATGCCCTCATGTCACCCTGTAAGTTGCAAACTGATCGGTGAGAAACTCTGGCTTTGGAACAACTGCAAACGTTTTTGGAGGTGGGGTCACTTGACCTGGTCTAGTGACCTGACCTGAGATGACCAGATGTATTGTTTTCTTCAAAGTGTGCGCAATTGGTGTCCAAACAGGTGTGCAAAAACCTGTCGGCGCTGCACGCCGCCATGTTCCCGCTATCCGAGAAAAACTTGAAGGGGGGGGGGGGCGGAAATCAACTGAAATATATCCCTGCAGTGCGCGGGATAGATTTCAAGACAGTTATTTATTTGTGTATCATATTGGAAAATAGCAGCTTGCGATATGTCCAATTGTCCATGCATCGTGATCATAGCCAGGTATGTCTAAATATCAGTAAAACGCCTTAATCAACGGTAACCGAACGCCGAGCGGTATCTGTTGCTTCCCTGGGACAAACTACATACAAATTAAGTTGTATTAAATTGTTCATGATCTCCTTTCTCGATTACGCCAAAAGGGAGTACGTTCTGAACGCTGCATGCTTCAGCGTATAAAAAAACGAATGCTTAGATTAATAATGCCATTTTTGATCAAAAATGATTTGTGTTCATGTCGACGTTTGCGGCGTGTGCCACGCGCTGTGGTACCACCCCTATCAGAACGCACCACACCAAAATCAAAATTGATTTGATGGTCCTATCCAATGGTGAAAACCTGATCTCAATCGGAGCCAGTGGTTGCAAAGTTATTAGCTTCCGAAAAGCGTCTGTATGGTCGGGCCGGTTCTGGCCGGTTCTAGCCGGTTCGGGTTCTAGCCGGTTCGGCAATATTTTGTTTCCCAGTTCAATCGTTTCACCCCTCTGGCAAAAATCTGGAAGTTTCTTAAAGCTTTCAGTCACAAAAGAGATCCCATCCGCGCGTTTCCTCAACTGCTTCATAACGGCACGCTGTTTATATATCAGACGGTAATAAAGCTTTCAGTCACAAAAGAGATCCCATCCGCGCGTTTCCTAAACTGCTTCATAACGGCACGCTGTTTATATATCAGACGGTAATAAAGCTTTCAGTCACAAAAGAGATCCCATCCGCGCGTTCCCTCAACTGCTTCATAACGGCACGCTGTTTATATATCAGACGGTAATAAAGCTTTCAGTCACAAAAGAGATCCCATCCGCGCGTTCCCTCAACTGCTTCATAAAGGCACGCTGTTTATATATCAGACGGTAATAAAGCTTTCAGTCACAAAAGAGATCCCATCCGCGCGTTCCCTCAACTGCTTCATAAAGGCACGCTGTTTATATATCAGACGGTAATAAAGCTTTCAGTCACAAAAGAGATCCCATCCGCGCGTTCCCTCAACTGCTTCATAACGGCACGCTGTTTCATCCCCAGACCACGTGGTCGCCGTCTTCGCAGATTATTTTGCCTGATTCATCCGAAACCAATTATATTTATTCACAACTATCACAGTTCTCTTCACTCCTCCAGCCTCGTCAATTCTTAGCGGATTCCTCCGAACCATATAACGCTCGGTTCACTTTGGTTCACTTTGGTTCACTTTGGTCCAGATGGAATACATTATGACTTCTTTCGCAATCTCTCTTCCACAGCGTGAGTCTCAGGAGAGTATGCTAACGAATGGCTGTCCTTTATAGTCCCCATTGGGGCATTCCACGACAAATCGACCAAGGCTTGACACCCTCAAGCCTTGGTTTTTTTTTCTTCATATTTTTGCAAATTCTGAAAATGGGTTTGTATAGTAATATCGGGCGCTAAAGCCAGCTGTGACAATCTTAAAATATGCAGATCAACGCTCACCGAGTTATAGCCTCGGACATGTTTGAGGTCATGTTGTAAGGCCATCTTTAATCGCCTGTAGTTTGTCAACGAACAGCACGATCGTAATATAATTGCACTTATGGTTGAGCTCGCAATGATGCGAAGCAATTTTGGGCAATTTCAGATTTTTCATTTTTGTTTTGACCTTCGTGACTTCGTGACCAAGTTTTCCATGAAAATGCCTTGATCTGTGGCACCTCATTTTTTTTTTCTGAAGCCATATCAGTCTTTATGAATATTCTTAAAAACCCGTTTTGCCAATAAAGAGTACTTTTAAGCTTCGCAAAAACTCCGGTAGGCGGCGCTGCGAACACATATTTGTGTATCTTCGGACTGGGTAGAAATATCGAGATGCAGTAAACGACAGTACATAGGTCTGAGTATTCTGAGAGAAAATCTACGAATAATTTTGTAATCTGAGGTCAAGGTCAAGATCATATTTAAGGTAAAATATTGCAGGTAGCGCTTTGAACACATTATGTGTATCTCTGGACTGGGTGGAGATATCGAGATGCGGTAAACGACAGTGGATAGATCTAAGTATTCTGAGACGAAAATATACAATTACTTTTGTGATCTGAGGTCAAGGTCAATGCCATATTTAAGGTCAAATACTGACATTGTGACCTTAAATATGACCTTGACCTTGGTAGATATAGAGATGCAGTAAACGACAGAGGATAGGTCTAAGTATTCTAAGACGAAAATGTAAGAATACTTTTGTGATCTGAGGTCAAGGTCAAGGTCGTATTAAAGGTCAAATATTGCAGGTAACGCTTTAAACACACTTATGTGTATCTCTGGACTGGGTGGAGATATCGAGATGCAGTTAACGACAGTGGATAGGTCTAAGTATTCTGAGACGAAAATGAAAAATACTTTTGTGATCTGAGGTCAAGGTCAAGGTCATATTTAAGGTCCAAAACAAACTTTGATGATAAACTATGATTACGAGCGAGCGCGAAGCGCTCGCTGGTCTTTCCGTGGTATATGGGGACAATCTGAATATGAGCGTCCCGGCCCGCCCCGACCCGACCCGACCCGACCCGACCCGACCCGACCCGACCCGACCCGACCCGACCCGGCGAGGCTTTTGACAAGCTAATATCTCTGCAACCGCACGTCCGATTGACAAGCGGGCTTCTTTGCTGAGCAGCCCCAACCAACCTACCCTGTTTGAGACCAGTGCCGACTCACGTGGGTAACTACCACTGGGCGTGGCGCGTGCCGCGTGAGGGGTGTTGGAAGGTGTTTCCTCGCAATAACTTCGCAACGGCTGAGCTGATTGTGTCCAAATTTGGTGTGTGGTTAGGGACCCCACAGCCGCCACTTTTCCACAAGTTATTGGCGGGTGCCTCTGCACGTGCGCACGTGCACACCCTTATTCTATATCTCAGGAACGGCTGAAGCGATTGTGTTAAATTTGATGTGTGGTTAGGGAACCCTCAGCCGCCGCTTTCCCACAAGTCAGGGATGAGGTGCCTCTGCACGTGCGCACGTGCACACCCCTATTATATATAAATCAGGAACGGTTGAGCCGATTGTGTTCAAATTTTGTGCGTGGTTAGGGACCTCTCAGCCGCCACTTTCCCACAAGTCAGGGGTGGGGTGCTTCTGCACGTGCGCACGTGCGCACCCTTTGTGTATCTCAGAAACTACTTGCCCAATGGAGTTGAAATTCACCATACATTTTCTTCGCGCAAGCTCGTTCATCGCCAATTTGGCGTCTTACTGGTACTTAGCCACTTCGATAAAACGCCTATGAAACCAGAGCTTCGCGGCGGTTGTTTAGAATCACGTTTTTTATAATAAATTTAGTCCGAATGTTTTTGAATGGATGGATTTCCGAGGTCAGGATCCACGATAAGCATAGCTTGTTGCGCAGGTCCTGACCCCACCACCCGATCGCGCAATTCCTGGCGTCCGGCAGAATTTAGAGACGAAAGTTGTACGTGCCCTATATACCTGGGCACGGTCCGCCCCGCTCACTGACGTCACCTGACCTTGAGTGCGACCGCTGCCACCGGCCGCAAGCCATCCCAGACAGGAGCAAATAGCGAGCGCCGAAGCGACTCGAACCCGGGCTGCCACTACCGGGAAAGATCAGAAGTCCAGCGCTCTCTCACTGAGCTACAGGGGCGGACCACGTTGCCATGGAAACGGTAATCAAAACGAAGGGTCCTCTGTGTAATAAATAGAACTTCTTGCTTGTTTTGCTTTGGTTTGAAACTGACTTGAATTATGCTAATATGTAGGGCAAGGAAAGTATGTTATTATTAAATTTCATGCTTGAAGCTGAACCCATTTATGACTAAAACAAATACATCCTCTAAGTTCAACTGAATCTTAAGCAAATTTGAATTTAGTAGTCGCGCATCTATGTCTATGAATACGCATTATGGGATATTAAATTTCAGTTACAGATTATTTTTTGTCATAGTTCTTAGAACTTATCTGAGTATATTTGTTTTAGATTAAAAGTAAATACGCTATACTGTATCCATTTGAACAATATTCCAAAATCGCGTTGAGGGTACTATATTTTGATACGTAACGATATAAGTGCTCAACGGGCGAAATAAAAATAACCACTACGTATTTTTACCCAGGCCTGGTGGCGAATTCGTTTGGTGCAAGAGAAAATAGCCACCTTGGTAAATTTTCAAGCGGGGTAGAAATGTGTTTTCGCCAGGTTATTTTTGGTGCAAGGGAAAAATGAAAATTGAGAAACTTAAAAATTGAGAAACTTTTGAGGTTGACGGAATGGGTCGAGCGAGCCTAACACCACTCTACCGTGCGGTAAGTCGAGTCAAGTCTACGGGGCAGCGGTGTCATTCCGATCAGCGGGGTCTGTGTGAGCTCCCACCTCTCTGGCTGTCGCTGGCGAAGGTCGATACTGAAGACGACGGCATCCTCGCCGCAGCTGAGCACCGTGTGGGGAGAGTGAGCCGGCAGAGTCAGCTTCCGACCCGAGCCGCGGTGCTGCCGGGTCAGGTCACATCAGGTCAGGTCAGGTCATACAAGACCAGATCAGAGGCCTCTTGCACCACAAATAACCACCTGGCGAGAACACAATTCTACCCCGCTTGGAAATTTACCCAGGTGGCTATTTTCTTTGGCACCAAACGAATTCGCCACCTGGGTAAAAATACGTAGTGGTTATTTTTGCTGTCGCCCGTCGAGCACTCATATCGTTACGTATCAAAATATAGTACCCTCAACGCGATTTTGGAATATTGTTAAAATGGATACAGTATAGCGTATTTACTTGTAATCAAAGCATATATATATACTCAGATAAGCTCTAAGAACTATGATACAAAATAATCTGCAACTGAAATTGAATAACCCATAATACACTCATATGTTAATTACTTAGACATAGACATAGATGCCTGACTACTAAATATAAATTTGCTTAAGATTCAGTTGATCTTAGGGTATGAATTTGTTTCAGTCATAAATGGGTTTAGCCTTAACCCGGCATTGGCTGGGGTCTCCAGCCACCTCCCCCTGGTTTACCTTCCGAACAATGATCGCAGCGGAGACGTTGCAATGCGGCATTCAAAAAGCTCTCAATGAGACCAATCTAAAACATACGCGAAATTGGTCAAAATAAGGTTCACATGTCAGGTCACGGTTTAGGTTACGGAAGGGGGACCGGGAGGGTGTGGTCAGCCAGGGAGGGGGTACCGGGGAGGGGTGTGGTCCGGCCAGGAGGGGGGGTACCGGGAGGGTGTTGGTCGGCCAGGGAAGGGGTACCGGGAGGGTGAAAGTCGGCCAGGGAGGGGTACCGGGAGGGTGTGGGTCGGCCAGGGAAGGGGGTTACCGGGAGGGTGTGGTCGGCCAGGGGAGGGGGTAACCGGGGAGGGGTCAAGTCCGGCCAGGGAGGGGGGTACGGGAGGGGTGTGGTCGGCCCAGGAGGGGGGTACCGGGAGGGTGTGGGTCGGCCAGGGAGGGGGTACCGGGAGGGTGAAGTCCGCCAGGGAGGGGTACCGAACCGGGAGGGTGTGGTCGGCCAGGGAGGGGGTACCGGAGGGTGAAAGTCGGCCAGGGAGGGGTACCGACCCCGGGAGGGTGGGGGTCGGCCAGGGAGGGGGTACCGGGAGGGTGAAGTCCGCCAGGGAGGGGGTAACCGACCGGGAGGGTGTGGTCGGCCAGGGAGGGGGGGTACCAGGGAGGGTGAAGTCGGCCAGGAGGGGGTACCGACCGGGAGGGGTGGTGGTCCGGCCCAGGGAGGGGGTACCAGGATAGTGAAGTCGGCCAGGGAGGGGTAACCGGGAGGTGTGGTCGGCCAGGGAGGGGGCCAGGGTTTGTGCCTCGACTCAGAGTCCGGTTGAGTCAGATTTGATTCCAACTCTGACTTTAATCAACTTTGAGTCAGAGTCGAGTTCGCTTAAGAAAAATAGGGGCTCGCCTTGAGTCAGAGGTTGAGTCGCTTTACAAAAAAATAAGGGCTCAACTTGAGTCAGAGTCGAGTCGCTTTAATCAAAATAGGGGTTGTTTGAGTTGAGTCAGAGCGAAGGTCCGCATGGATGTCGCTTGAAGTCAAAGTTGAGTCACTTGGATGCTGCTTGAGTCAAAGCTGAGTCGACTCATTCTCTTACAAAGTCAAAGTCACATCTGATATAAATTTAAAAAAATGGAGCAAACTAAATAATAAAGGGTCCAAACCAATGGTCTAGAGTGCTTTTCAAACCACATAAATCAATAACATAAACAATACGTACCTGTGCTGGTGCGAAATAATAATAATAATAATTATTATTATTATTGTTTAATTAGGAAACATATATATTTGAATATAGCTTACAATGCAGCTTGGATGCAGTAGATATTTATGATAATGCAAATATTTCATTAATGTGCCCTTGATCCAGAGAGTAAATCAAAATAAAAAGTGTTTTACATATATGATATAATATTCTAATGAGTTTTTGCAAGTAGTAAATACATTTGAATCAAAGTCGTTAAGTTAGTTGAAGTTTGAGGTCAAAAATGAGTGACTCAAACAATTTTCACATTGAGTCCCAAAGTTGAGTCGACTAAAACAAAAAAACAAAATCCCGCTTGAGTCAGAGAGTTGAGTCGGGGTTAAAAGCAAATGAGTCAAAAGTTGAGTCGACCTAAAAAAAAATGTCCCCCCTCGCTTGAGTCAGAGTTGAGTCAGGGGTAAAAGCAAATGAGTCCAAAGCTGAGTCGAGTCAAAACAATATATTTCGCGCTTGAGTCCAGAGTTGAGTCAGAGTCCCTCGTAATGAGTCAGAGTACCCGAGTCAGTCCTAAAAAATCGGAGTCGAGCACAACCCGGAGGGGGCACCGGGAGGGTTGAAGTCGGCAGGGAGGGGGGTACCGGGAGGGTGTGGTCGGACGGGTGTGAGGGAGAGGGTGCTGAGATGGCCTACCTGCGCCAGTCGGCGGATGGAAGGCGGCACTCGCCGGCCGGGGAGATCTCCCGCCCAGCCCGCACCTGACCGTCCCCTCGGCTGGTGGGACACGATGTGCGTGTGTCGTTACGCAGTTGGCATAAACTTGGCCTGCCGGCGCCGCAGGTGACGGTTAGGTGCATAAACTTGGCCTGCCGGCGCGCAGGTGACGGTTAGGGTGGCAATAAACTTGGCCTGCCGGCGCGGCGCGCAGGTGACGGTTAGGTGGCATGAACTTGGCCTGATGGTGCAGCGCAGGTGACTGTTAGGTGACATAAACTTGGCCTGGCCGGCGCCGCGCAGGTGGCGGTTAGGTGGCATAAATTTTGGCCTGATGGCAGCGCAAGGTGGACCTGTTTAGGTGACATAAACTTGGCCTGACGGCAGCGCAGGCGAGATTGTATGGCTCCTTTAACCCCAATCCTGCCCAGTGCCACGAAACGCGGACCCACAGCGCCAATCCCCGCACCCCTGCTGCCGCCCGCCCAATCTCCCCATCCGCCCACTACCAGCCCCGTTCCCCTCCGCCCCACACCAGCCCCAGTTCCCCTCCTGCCACACCAGCCCCCAGTTCCCCTCCGGGCCACCACCCAGCACCTCCGAAATTATGTTGCTTTTGTGTCCCCGAGTTGTAGTAGTAGACCTTGCCGTTGCCGGCGCCCAGTTACCCACACCACCACGGTTCAGGTCGTCCCGAGCCGCTGGCCCAGCAAGGTCCCCGGAGGCGTTTGAAGTTCAGGCCAGTTGTGACGCAAGCCCTCGTGGAAGGCAAGCTTTGCCATGAGCCTCGAGGCGGCTCCACAGCGTGCAGTGAGCCTGTACATGTGCACCGGAAACTTGTCCTGGTGCAGGCCAGAGGGGACGGCGGTCCCCGCCCAGCCTGGCCTAGCGACGCCGGCCCGGCCACCGCCCGTCGAGGACCAGGGCGCACGCACGCACATACAGGAACACAGGACACAGACCCACAAGAACCACAGACACAGACACAGGACACAGGACCACAGAACAGACCCACAGGACACAGACACAGACACACACACACAACCCACACACACACCAGCAGACACAGACCACAGACACAGACACAGCACACACACACACACACAGACACAGACACAGACACAACCACACACAGACCAGGGACCACAGGACACCAGGACACCAGACCCACACAAGAACACACACCCACACACAGACCACACAACACACAGACACCACACACACAGACACCAGGACACAGACACACACACAGAACAAGGACCACAGGACACAGGACACAGACAGGACACAGGACCCAGGACCACAGACACACACAGAACCCACAGGACACAGAACGCCAGACACAGGGACACAGCAACACACAGGGGGACAACAGAAACCACAGAACAGACACAGACACCCACACACAGGGACACACCCACCCACAGACACCCACAAAGGGGACACCACAAACACAGAGACACACACCACAGGGGACCACCAACACACAGACACCCACACAACTCAGACACACAGAAGACACACACACAGAACACACACACAGGACACACACACCCGACACACACAGACACACACACTGACACCTACACACAGAGAACAACACACACCACACACACAGCCACACCACACAGACACACACCACAGGACCACACACACGGACACAACACACGGACACACACCCAAGGACAAACACACAAGGGACACACCACCACAAGACACACACACAGGACACACACACAGACCACCACACAAGACACACACACAGGACCACACACACAGACACACACACCGACACACACACAGGACAACACACCACCGCACACAACACAGACACACACACAGACACACACACCACTAGACAACTCAACCAGGGACACACACACAGACACCACACAGACACACACACAGACACAGGGGCACACAAACACACACCACAGGCAACACACAACAGAAACACAACAACAACCAGAGGCACACACACAGACACATCACCACAGGACACACACACAGGAGGGCACACACACACACACACACAGGACACCACACACAGACACACACACAGACACACACACAGGCACACACACAGGACTACACACACAGACACACACCAGGACACACACACAGGACACCACCAGACCCCACACAACACACACAACACACACAGACAACAAACACCACAAACCACACACAACAGGACACACACACACAGACACACACACACACACCACACACACACACACACACACAGACACACACCACACCACACACAGCACACACACAACACACACACCAGACACCACACACACACATCACAGACGACACACACACACACCACACAGGACACACACACACACACAGACACACACACACACACAGCCCACACACACAACACACACAGCCACAGACACCACTCACACAACAGACACAACACCACACACACACAACAGACACACAGGACCACACACACACACACACACACACACACACACACACACACACACCAGACACACACACACACACACACACACACACACACACACACACACACACACACACACACACACACACACACCACAACACACACACACACACACACACACACACACACACACACACACAACACACACACCTACACACACACACACACACACACACACACACACCACACAACACACACACACACCCCAAACACACACACACACACACACACCACACACACACACCACAACACACACACACACACACACACACACACACAACACACACACACACACACACACACACACACACACACACACACACACAACACACACACACACACACACACACACACACACACACCCAACACACAACAACACACACACACACACACACACACACCACACAACAAACACACAACACACACACACACACACACACACACACACACACACACACACACACAACACCACACACAAACACACACCCACACACACAACACACACTCACACACACACACACACACACACACACACACACACACACACACACACCACAACACACACACACACACACACACACACACACACACACACAGACACACACACACACACCCACACACACAACACACACACACACAGACACACACACACACACACACAGACACAGGGTGGCGACTAGGGCTACATGACGATTGCGACTGCCCGCGGATTTATAGAAGAGGAGGGACCCCATCCGAGTACTACCTCAACGTTCTAATAACCACCGGACCCCGCTTCCAATGCTGAGTGCCATGTGGCATATTGTCCCAAACATGGAAGATGACAGGACCAAATTAGAAACAAACGGCAAACAAGGGGAAAATGTTTTGTGTTAATCTTCACGTGGATTAACATAATACAAATAATTCACCTATTACCTCAGTTTTGAACACACTTTCCTTCACATCCTCTATGCAGCCTACCTCTTATGAAGTCTTCACTAGTGACCATTGTGTTTAGCCTTTGGTTTTCTTCAAGATTTGTCATCCCGCTTTCTGTTTCCATATCCTCAAGGGCCTGCAGCTGTAAAAGAAAAAGAATTTCCCACAATTAAAACCTTACAAGACCAAATAAATAGAGAATAAAGTAATTTTATTTGTAACTGTTTTGACCACTACTTTAAGGAGGATAATCCACCCCCTTTGATTTTTGTTTATTTAGCAAACAACCTAATTTTGGCTACCGTTTATGGTATTGAACCCTCCGCCCTGACCGCCACCCCTGAGGTTTTTCCTTGGATAACTTTTAGGACACAGGAGATGCATCTTGCCATTGAAATTGGTTGGGAGCTGAGTTTTACAATAACCTGTACGTAGGGCCTGTTAAATTTAATTTGAAATTGGTTTAAGTAGTTTGGGAGATAATTAATGTATTTGATGGACGTCTCAATTGTGTTGGTAAGAAAAATTAGAAATATTTGCAAAAATCGTAGAAAACAGAGTTATTAAAAGCAAATTGCCCAAACCGAAAAATTCACTAAAGATACAAAATGGCAGTCCTCTTTAAAAATTGAAATACCTCGGATTTTTGCAAAAAAAAGTTTTTGACCCCTAAATTTTTTTAAAAAAAATGGAAAAATCTCCAAACAAAATCAAAATTTTTCAAAGATAATTAGAAAAAACGGGAATATTATTGAGAGGAACTGAGTATGAACAATATCCAACCAAATTTCAAAGCAATATCTTCATTTTGACTGAGTTGATTGGCTTTCCGTAAGTGTAAGAAACTGATGACGTCCATTTAAAAAAAAATAACTTTTGAGGACATTTTTAGACAAGATACGAAACACCATAATTACCCTTTTTTTGTATTTCTGAGCCCAAAACTTGTCTAGGAAAATGCCTTTTTATTACAAATTTTATCAATTTTCCTAATTTTTGAGGCCTTTCTGAAAGCAAAATCGCTGTTCTGGACGTGTTTAAATCCGAGGTAATTCACCTTGACCTGGAAGAGTCCCCCGTTGACCTGAAACCTAAGAAATCGCATACTGTAGATTCCTCTCATGACAGGCAACATGCTGGTTTCTTACCGCATTGCTCTAAGTTGCT